>PVJS01020545.1:0-32475 GCA_004027185.1 Glis glis | reverse complement strand
TCCTCCTCCTCTTCTTCTTCTTCTTCTTCTTCTTCTTCTTCTTCTTCTTCTTCTTCCTCTCCTCCTCCTCCTCCTCCTCCTCCTCTTCCTTCTCCTCCTCCTCCTTCTTCCTATCTATCTATCTATCTATCTATCTATCTTTGTGGTACTAGATCTTGAACCAAGGGGTATTCTACCTCTGAGTTACACCTCCAACTCTATTTTATTTTTAAATTTGAAACAGGGTCTCGCTAAGTTACTGTGCACTGGTCTCGTGCCTACAATCCTCTTATCTCAGCCTCCCAAGTACTGGGATTACAGGCATGTGCCACTGCATCCTGCTGTACTGCCTAATTTCTGAATGACAAGGTAGACAGTGAACTTTTCAGCCAGATGAGCAGAGACTGGTGAGTTTCCCCAGGTGCCCACATTACAGAGTGGATGCTAGAGGGCTGGAGGGTGTAGCTCAGTGGTAGAGTGCTTGCCTAGCATGCTTGAGGCCCTGGGTTTGATCCTAGTGCTACAAACTAAACACAAACAAAAGAGCAAATGGTAGGAACACAATGTCTATGTGAACACTTCAATGTGAACAACACTTCTAGGTGAACAATGTCTATGTGGATCAGACAATGTACTTGCTTGCACAATGTGCTATTCGCAGAGAGAGCTCATTGGCCGTGTTCACAGAAATGGCTCCTGGGGGGGCTTAGGTAGAAACAGAGAAGAGAGATGTCAACGAGAACATGACTGGTAAGGAAGGCCGCATCCACAGTGTCCTGGAGATGGAGAGGGAAGAGACACTGGACTTCTGCACTGAGAATCCTGGCTTAAGTCTTTGTCTCTTGAAATCTGGCCTGGTCTTTAGGGCCCATCCCTGGCATGAGGCTTTCCTCATCTCTGAACCAGATAACTCAGCTCCTATGACCCCTGCTCCCTGCCCTGTGCTGGGTCCTTCCTCGGGGGGCAGTTTGTGTTCTTGTGGATACCTTCCACTAGATTCCTAAGAAAGCTCTACAAAGGCTGAACTCTGACTCCTTGTGTGACTCCCAGGTGCCCAGCACAGTGCCTCCTGCTGGGGCCCTGCAGGAGTGTGTGTAGAAGTGGATTCACCAACCCCTTTGTTCAGGAGGATGGGGATATTCATCCAGTAGGGCTCTTCTAGTGTAGACAGCCGGACAGTGTCTCCCAAAGATGTGTACACATCAGCCCTGGGCTGTGTGCTTCTGGATTTTTGTGTCAGAGGAAAATAAACGATGTTTGTGTAAGTCGTCCTTGCTAATTCTATGGCTTGGGGATTTCAGGAGGATTATTTGCTCATTACAGGGACTGGTGTCTTCAACTGGTGTCTGAAGGGAAAGAAATCATATGAGAGATACTTTGAACCTCTCTTTCCCCCATGATGCTTCTAAACTTGTGGCCTCAAAATTTTTTTTAATTTTCTTTTTTGCAGTTCTGAGGATTGAACCCAGGGGTCCTCTACTACTGAGCTGCATCTCCAGCCCATTTTTAAAAATTTTGTACTTTGAGACAGGGACTTGCTAAGTTTCCCAGGCTGGCCTTGAACTTGTGATCCTCCTGCCTCAGCCTCTTGAGTTTCTGGAATTATAGGTGTGTACCACCATGCCTGGCTTGTGGCCTCAGATTTTTTTTTTATTATTTTCGAACTGAGAAAGCCTGTGACATAAACTCTGGAGTTAAACAGGCCTGGTTTTGAACCTTGACTTTGTTACTCATGCATGTGGCATGGCATTGTCTCCCTGTGACTCGGTTTTCTTATTTGTAAAACAGATATAACAGCAACTACGTCTTAGGGTTGTTATTCTGAGCCCAGGATACCAGTTCTATTAGTAGATTCTGTATATTATAGAATTGTATCATTATTTTGTCTGGACCTTTGAAATCACTAAGTCTGAGCCGGGCGTGGTGGCACATGCTTGTAATCTCAGTACTTGGGAGGCTGAGACCGGAGGATCCGGGTTCACAGCCAGCCTCAGCTACTTAGTGAAGCCCTCCGCAACTTAGTGAGACCCTGTTTCAAAATAAAGAAAAAAAATAGGGCTGGGGGTGTAGCCCGGAGGTAGAACACCCCTGGGTTCAATCCCCGGTACCGCAAAAAAAAAAAAAAAATCACTAAGTCTCCTATTTCAGAGAAAGGAGAAACAAAAAATTGAATGAATAAAAAGTTTAAACCATATAACCTTAAAAAGAATTCTTTGACCTATACAAGGGACATGTCCAGGGAAATAGGGAACAAATTCCTCAAGCTGTAGGTATCAGTTTTGGGCCCTGAGATGAGACTATATTTTTCAATTCACTCAGCAAACATTTCTTGAGCCCCTGCCACATGCCCTGTGTGTTGGTGCTGTGGGGATAATACTGGACCAAGTCATGGTCTTGATCTCTTCCTCTGTAGTTCCTAGTCTAGTAGTGAAGATAAGAGTATTCTAATACAAGGAGAAAACTGATTAGATGCAGCATTTACAAAGTACTGTGGGAGCACAGAGGTCTCTTGGAGGGAATTGGAGAAAGACAGACCTGTTTCCATTTAGATAAGGCCTTGAAGGATGAGCAGGAGTTCACCGGGAAGGTTGAGCAATCTGTGAAGGACAGATAACACAAAGAGATGCAAACACGCAGTGGCATGGTGTTGGTCGCGGCTGGCACATTACAGTTCAGGGCATGGAGAGCGGCGGATGAAGCAGGGCGCTAAGCTGAAGATGGCTCTTTGATTCTGCTGTCCTGAGAAGTTGGACTAAAGTCCCATTTAGTTAGGGCGATGCTCTGGACCTTGTAAAGGCAGGGAATGATGTAGGCTGTTTTTATCTGATACTTTAGTTTCCCTTCTCTCTGTTCTTTTGCGTTGGATCGCTGCCACCAAAGGGCAGAGCAGGAGAAATCTGGAGGAGACATGGCCGGGATTAACAAAACAAATTAATCTGGGGTGTGAGGAGAAGCACTTCAGATAAGAAATGGGCGAATTCCGCTGGGGTTGCTGATCCTGACAACACATTTTCCCTAACTTGGCTAGGCCAGTCATTTTTTCCTCTTTCTTTTAAAGCTTTATTTATTTTTATTATTTTTTAAAGGCACCATCTTCAGGAATGCAGTGCAGTTTTATTTCTGGTCAGAAGTAAAAGAAAGTTAGCTTCTGGATTTTTCTTGATAAAGGGCATAGAGTATAAATTTTGCTTGATAAAGGGCATAGAGTATAAATGTAGGTTACAAAACCGTATCTCCAACATGATCTCAAATTTGTAAGAGGAAGACTGTATATGCATATACAATACAAATTGCTCATTGGGTTACAAGATTTTCTGTTTTTTTTTCCCCCAGAGAGCAAATAATCTTAAATGATTTTAACAAAAGTTCCCCAGTGTAGGGGTGGGGCTCTACCTCCGTGGTAGAAGCCGGTCTAGTATATGTAAAGCCCTGGGTTTGATGCCTACCCCCGCCAAATTAAAAAAAAAAAACCACTACCAGTGTAATTTCTATTCAGCTTCAGAAATGAAAACAAATTTCTTTAGAGGAGGAGGGACAGAATTAGGGGCAGGTGTGTGTTTTGCAGAGCACGCGGCTTCTGTCTTGGTACCTTTCTGTGGTTGGTGACAATGCCGACGGCGCTTTCATTTTGAGTGTTTGTTGAGCAACTAGCCAGCCACCAGCTTCCTTGCTAGGCAGGCTGATTTTGGACCGAAAGCCAGTCCCTGGCCTGTCTCGCTGCCTCCCCCTGAGGTTTTCTTAGCTGGGCGCAGTGTGGCCACAACACTCTGTGATTCTGTCATCGCCTTGCTTGCTGCGAGGCAGGTCCGGAGCCCTCCACAAACAAACTGTCCAGGCTGTTTGGATAAGAGCGGGGGAAAGACAATAATCAACGCAGGGGGATGGCATGACCAAGGTGCTTCATGCTGCTGGGTTTTCATGGATTTCCCCGCACGCTGAGCACTTTATTGTGGTGGTTTAAGACCGTCTCCACACTGCCGCAACTATGTCGATGCCAGCCTGGCCCCGGGAGCCATTCCCCGCACTGCAGACTCAAGTTCAAGGGAAGGCTCTGGGGTTTCTTCTGAGGACAAACACCATGCCTGCGGGTCAGGAGCTGGGGCTTAGGTATGCAAATCGATGGCTAAGTATCTGAAGCTGAGTTAATGTTTTAAAAGTAGATGTTTTGAAAGAATAAGTTTTAAGATTAAATAATAATAATAATAATAATAATAATAATAATTAGACTTCACCAGTTCTCACTTTCTCCTGTTCGGCATTGGACTGAATAACCAGAAGCCTGGAATGAGCTTGAGTGTTGAGAAAGGTGAAGCGCAGAGGGGAAGGTTTTATTAGAAACAGGCTTTTGAGTTGTGACAATTATATGTGAGATTTTAGGTGTAGACCCACAGGCCTGTGATGACTTCAAGAATGTTCATATGTGGTCAGGCCTCGGAGGGCGGTGGGAAGGAGAAACCCAAGCTGCCTGGTGTGTTGCTGGCTTTCCCTTGCTGGGGGAGAGGGGTGGGCAGGAGGAGAGGCCGCTGCTGAGCTCAGACTGTGGCCAACCCGGAATCTCAGCTCCTGCTGGGAGGGTCAGAGGACATCTAAGGGGGAGGGGGGTGCTGTTAGGCAAGGCTGCGAACCTGGGAGTCTTGGTAGGAAGACCATTTCAATCCCTTTGGGTGGCTCTTGAGGTTGTTTCAAGTCTAGTTCTGTTATGGTTTGAACAGAGAATGTTCCCCGGAAAAACTGCACATTTGGTGATGCAAAAATGTGCAGAGGTGAAATAACTGAATCAGGGCTCTAATCTCATCAATGGATAAAGACACTGAAGGATTGATTAATAATTTGGATGGATTTGCTGGGTGGAAATTTAGGCAGGTGTGGTGTGGTTGGAGGAGGTGGGTCATGGGGGTGTGGCCTTGGGGACTATATCTATCCTTGGTTGCTTTGTGTCTCTCTCTTTCTGCTTCGGTCACTGTTGAGTTGAGCTCAGCTTTCCTCTGCCATGCTCTGCTGCCGTGATGTCTGCCTTGGAGGCAGCCAACTATGGACTGTACCTCTGAAACTGTGAGCCCAAGTACAGCTTTCCTTTTCTGTGTTGCTCATGTCAGGTTATCTTGGTCACAGCAATAAGAAAAGCAGACAAAACACGTCTTAACTTATCTTTCCAGATTGTTCCACTCACCTGGCCAAGCACCAAATGTTTTGTGCACAGCTGACTCTCAGAGCTCTCTTTTCTGCTCTGCAAAGTCCAAATCCTCCTTCAAGAATGAGTTTAGAAGTGATCAGTGACACAAAAGGGACTCCAATGACAACGGAGAACCCTCAGTGGTGCAAGGGAAGGGATACAAGGGAAGGGGAAGGGGAAGAAAGTAGTGAATCTGTGGAATTACTGTCATAAACAATGTGTATATATGAGATTATACCAACATCATTCTCAGTGCTACATGTGTGGGGAGAGGTGGGGGGGAGGCGCGGGGGGAGGAAGGGGGGAGGGACACCAAGAGCTGTTTGCATGTATGTTAACGCCAAACTGATACTCATTGTGATGTGAGACTACAATGCACCAATAAAAACATTAAAAAAAAAAGAAGTGATCAATGAAACCAGCCTTTAAAACAATTGGTTGAATTCTGCTCCCTTCCCTTCACAATACCCTCCTCTCTGCTGGTAGAACAATTAAGAAGCAGTGTGGGTCCTCCTCTAAGAATACATGTGCGGACCTCTCTCCTGGCTGCCACATTGTCCTTCTGGGATGCCTGATTCTGTTCTGGATACCCTTCCCCTGCAGGACAGTCTAGAATGGTCCAGTTGTTTTATTCCCGATCCATACCTAACCTCCAGAACTTACTCTTTATGCTGCTCCCAAACCTTAAAGATGAAAATAAAAATTTCTCTTCTGTTTTTCTTCCCTTGAAGTATCCTCTGCCTCTGAGACCATTTAAGGAAAAGGCCCTTTGCAGGCCCTCACCTTCCTCTTAGCCTGAACAATAACTGCAAGATGATCTGTCTGATCTGGCTCCATTGTGGCAGGGAGGGGATAAGAGCATTCATCAGGGCAGACACTTCCCAACCGGGGGCTCACATAGGTACAGAACCAAGTGGTGCATACTTGCGGAGAAAGTTTGAAAGGAGGAGGGTGGAGGGGAGAGGTAGGGATTGAGGAAAAGCCTAATAACATGGTAACAGGAGATAACAGACTACAAAACCCCAGCGCAGCTGGGAATAAAAGACCCAGTGCTTCACAAACACAGGATCGAATGAGCTTCGTGTTTAATGTAAATACACCTGCCAGTTGTCCTCTGAAGCACTGGGTCTAGGTTTTGAGATAAAATAGAGTTTTGAACATTGTGCCAGTGTAATTTGCCTTTGCCCGGGCATAGACAGTGCCCTTTGTTCCCCAGCAAGCCCTAGAGACAAGAGTGCTGGGGCTGGCTTGAAGGTCTCGCCTCAGCCAGCACTGCGTCTGTCCACCTGGCCTTCATCCTGGACTCTGGCTGCTGACAGAGCAGAGAGAAGGGAGACGTTGGCCAGGAGTAAGATTCGCTCACTGCCAAGGTTGATCCTGTTACTCTTCTGGTTCAACATTTCCCACTGCATTTTGGGTAAAGACCGAAGCCCTCAATTTCTCCTGCAAAACCCTGTCAGCTTTTTGCCTGAGTCTCACTGTGATCTGGTCAGGTGTTCAGCTGTAGCCGCTGAGGCCTGCCTTCAGCTCTGGACCACGGCTGTGTGCTGTCCAGCCTCAGGGCCTCTGCTACAGACCCCTACTGTTCTTCTTCTCTTCTCCCTTCAATTCTGTCTATTAATTCGTATTATATATTACTTTGAGGTTCTTTCCCTGAATCTAGGAGAAATCAGGTCCCCTGTTACATTGGTCACAGTGTCCCATACTCTCCCTCTGCGGCTCTCATCTTGGATCGTAATTATGTATTTGTGTGATTACTTGATTAAGTCTCCCTCTTCCACTGGATGGAGGGTTCCTTGAGAGGAAATCCACTTCATTTTCCATAGGAATCTTGACCTCTAACACAAGCCTGACATGTGGAGGGTACTCAATAAGTGTTTGTTCAATCAATGAATTACTGAATATATTACAGGTAAATTAGAAAATGCAAATAAACAAACAGGAAGGAAAAAAGCAGTTGTAATCCTATAAGCAAAGAAAACCCACTTTTGAATTTTTAGTGCATGGTTTTCTGATTTTTTTTCTATTTTATAAAATAACATTAGCCGGGCACAGTGGCACATGCCTGTAATTCCAGTACTTGGGAGGCTGAGGCAAAAGGATCACAGGTTTGCAGCCAGCCTCAACAACCTTGTGAGTCCCTCCACAACTTAGACCTTGTTTCAAAATAAAAAATGAAATAGGGCTGGGGGTGTAGCCTAGAGGTAGAATGTCTCTGGGTTCCATCCCCAGTAACACACACACACACACACACACACACACACACACCCCATTATGATTTTTCACTTAATGATATTATAAACAGGACTAAATATCCACTAACTGTATTTAATTAGTCATTATTTTATTTGACCAATCCTTTATTGTTACACCCAAATCTGGTTATGTAGAGTCTATTGTTTCATGGAAATTGATACAAAATTATTTTTAAAATTACACCATGTCCAATTAACATCTTACCTTATCCAAAAGGAGTATATGAAGAGACATCAGGATTGACTGTCCAGGAAAGCAGAGATCTGTGGCAGAGGGAGCTGTAGACCACTGGAAGAGCCCTGGCTGTGTGCACAAAGTTAGGATCCCCACCACCACCCCTCACTCTGGTCTAGTGCCCCTTGTGGCTGCCCTGACTAAGCTCTCCTCCAGTGCCTATCTATGCCTCTGTGGTTAAACAAGCCAGGCCAGGTTGGATTTGGGGGAAGACTCGTGTTAGAGATTCACTGTTCTGTACTTTCTGCTGAAGAAGGGTGCCTCCAAGAGTCAGGATGGTGAAAGGCTGTGTTTCAGTCACCACACATTGGATGCTCATCGCCAGTAGACAGCTTATGCTCCATAAATCTCACAACAAAGCAATGAGGTTGTCACCACTGTTATCCCTGACTTGTAGACTAAGTACCTCAGACTTAAGAGTGTGGAAACCAGGATTTGAACCCAGGTCTGTGTGAGTCCCGGGCCTGTGCTTTCTCAACTGCTGTTTATGAAGCCTCTCAGTGGGTTCTTAAGAACGAGGCACACTCCTCTCCAGAGCGTTTGTGACCCGGCAGTATGAACCGAAACAAGGCGAGCTCTGTGCTCCCATTTGGGGAAAGTTAATATTTCACATGCTCTCGAGAATTTAGGAGCTTGGTAAAAACTTACTATTAAACAGGGATTTTCTTTAATTCCTTTTGTTTAAAGATTTTCTTGTGAAACACTCTATGTACTGTACCTCCCTCTGAGACGTCAGTGGTGCCAGAGACCGTTAGGGAGTTTGTGTAAATAGAGAGACGGCCAAATGCTGCCCACACAAGTAGTGAGGCGTGAGGCTGAGTGTGGAACAGTTTCACAGTCAGCCCGGGCCCAGGGAGTGTCCTGGGACCTCACCTGGGTCCCAAGATCTATGGGCAGGGCTCTGTCCAAGAGACTGTGACCAGCATGAACAAATAGCTTTAGCCATTCATCTTTAAAAAGATAAGTTTGCTAGGAAAATAAAACCTGTGGGTCTTGAAAGGTTGATATTAACTATTGCTCATGCAAATCTTAATGATTTTTTTTAAAAAAACAGACACATCTTACCAAACACAGGAATATCTAGAGAGTAAATAAATAACGGAGCCAGAATGCTTAGAAATATCTTTGAAATGGTGGCTCCATGCGCAGGATCAAAGGGGCGGAACTGCTTCTCTTCAAACATTTTTTTCAAAAGCCTCATTTTTTATTTAACATTGTTTTGGGAAGGACTGCATTATATTGACACATTGAGGGAAAATTTACTTTTTGTTTTTCTAAAACTAATAGGCGCTTAGGCATTATGATTAAGGAGCGACAAGAGCCAACGTCGATGAATGCCCCCTTTCTTTAGCCACAAAATTTAATAGCCGCCACCGAGAGGTTTTTCTTTTAATCAGCAAAAAATTTATTTTGTCCTTGACATTTTATGCCAAAAATCAGCCTAGAGAGTATGTTTTATAGCCAGAGCCGAATTGCCCTAAAGGTAGAGCGTTCCTATGAGCAGTGTTCATAGAATTGACTTTTTTTTTTGCATTAGATAACAAACCAATATCTATGTATTAGATAACTTTTCCAGCATTTTAAAAAGATAAAAGAAACTTAGAGGCAGCAGAACAGAACAGGGAGGCACCTATGTTCTTTTGGAAGGTAAGACATGAGTTCCATGGACCCGGCACTTCCTAGCTCTGTGACCTTGGGTAAATGGTTCTCCCAGAGTCTGTTTCTTCTTTCAGTTGGGGGTTCTGATGGTTCCAGTTTTCTGGTGTTGTAAAGATCAATGCATCTAAAGCATTCAGCATGGTCCTTTGCACCTATTCCACTAAATATTGGTGATACATGGGTATATAATTTAAAACTTGTTCCAGAGAAGGCCTTTTTATGACCCAGCAATAATAAAACTGAACAGAAAACGAGATGATTAGAACTAGCTAGAAACCAAGTATAAGTTTAGCAGAGGCAAAATAAATGTAAATTAAAACACTGAAAGCAGATATTGTTTCTTACGTGTTCCAGAAATGTAGTTATTTTATTAAAAGTGATAGGAAGCCGGGCATGGTGGCGCACGCTTGTAATCCCAGTACTTGGGAGGCGGAGACCGTAGGATCCGGGTTCGCGGCCAGCCTCAGCTACTTAGTGAGGCCCTCCGCAACTTCGTGAGACCCGGTTTCAATAAAGGATAAAAAAAAAATAGGGCCGGGGGTGTAGCTCGGAGGTAGAATGCCCCTGGGTTCAATTCCCGGTACCGCAAAAAAAAAAAAAAGTGATAGGAAGTCCATCTGAAATCTCTTGGGTTTCTTTCATTTGTTTTTAAAACCAGCTCAGTTGATCCATAAGCACTGAGCACTTTCTTTAGTGCAAGGGACATTGTTAGGCATCATGGGGGAGAGCCCAAAGAAACAGAGGATGCAGTCCTGCCCTGGTGGAATTTTGAGTGTAACTTGGGAAATTAAATAGAAAACATTAAATATCAAAGTGACGCCTCGCTGCCGGATGAATGAGGAAGGAAGGACCCCAGGCTGAAGCACTGGCGATGGGGGAGGGATGGATTTGAGCTGATTTTAAAGCAATGGGTATATAGGGGCAGGCAAGCCGCTTATAGGTATGGGTAAGAGCAAGAACAAAGGTGTGGTGGGAAAGAGTGAGGCATGTGGGAGGAGAAGTGGTAGCAAGTGAAGCTCATTAACATCCAAGGCTCCCTTTGAACCAGAAGTGTCTGTCCAGCTGGATGGAGCAGGCCTGTCCATCATGCCATTCCTTCTACTGTCATAATTCAGTACTCGGGGCTCTCTTATCTTCATATCAAAAGCAAGACGAGAGGCAGACGCAGATAGGAGGAAGTACTTTGCTTTTCGCTACTATGCCAAACATAGTTTACATACCAACACTGATAATCTGTCAGCCCACCTCTCCTGGACACTTAATCATTTCCCTGGAATCCACTGGAATAATTTTTCTATGCATTACCAAGTGTGTTCCAGAGTGCTTCTTCCAAGATAAGTTTGTATTCCTTCACCCAAGTGACATTTCCCACAGAGCTCCAAGGTGGCCTGCATTGCATATGCCTTCTCAAAGCTGAAGCGGTCGGTTATGAATGGAGCGACCTTCATCGCTTGTTAATATGGTTGATGGCTTTTTGTTGAGCACTTGCTATCATCCAGACACAGTTGCACCTCCTTTCCAGGGAGACATTCATTTAATTCTATAGAAGAGAGGAGCCTTAGGAACAAAGGGAGGTGGCCAGGACTTCTGAATGCACTAATTTATTAAATAATTCATCATCAGTTCCTTCTACAAATATTTATTGAGTGCCTACGATGTGCCAGACCATATGACTACGTGCTGGGAAAATCCATGAACAGACAATTGAAGATTGAGGTAACTTGATAATCATATCCTAACTGCCAGTACGGACATTTTATCAGCATCCCGCATTCTGAATTGACTATTCAACACATTTTGAGTAGTGTCTGTGTGTGTGTGTGTGTGTGTGTGTGTGTGTGTGTGTGTGTGTGTTATAAGGGATTGAACCCAGGGGCGTCCTACCTCTGAGCTTCCCCCCCCCAGCCCTATTATATTTAGTTTTTTTTTTTTATTACAGGGTCTCACTAAGTTGTGGACTAATTTATTTGGTAGCTAAATTGCTGAGACTGGCTGCAGATCTGTGAACCTCCTGCCTCAGCCTCCCAAGTACTGGCAATACAGGTGTGCATCATGACTCCCAACTACACTTTGAGTTCTTGAGAGCAGTGCTTTATTCAACTTTAATGTGCACATGGATCACCCGGGGATTGTGTTAAATAAAGATTCTGATTCAGAAGTGCTGCAGGGGAGCCCGAGGGTCTGCACTTCTAAGACGCTCCCAGGGGATGGTGATGCTGTGTCCAAGTGGCCTCCTGGAGTAGCAAGATTTTAGTGACCAAGTAAATGGCAAAGGAAACACAAGAAAAACAAGGGCCGGAAGATGTGGTCCCTTACACAGCAGAAGATGCAGCAGGCCTGGGTTTGGTCCTTGGCCCAAGTATAGCATGATACTTACTGTTGTCTCTACCAGGTACACCTGTAGGAATCCAAGAGACTGGACCCTCAAGGCCTAATGATATGGTTTATAACTCTTTAACATATCCTAAAGTTTAGAATGCCGGCTGGCCTCCTGGGAATGTGATTTATAAGGTGTATCAGAGAAAATGGTAGACTAGAGGCCAGGGCTGGTTTACAGACTGGCTGTGTGACCCTAGATAAGTCACTGGGCCTTTCAATGTCTTGGTTTCCTCATCTGTGAAACAGATGGGTAACATTTGCCCTGCTCACCTCTGGGCTGCTGATGAGTTCAGGAGTGTAGAAGAAGCTCATGGGAAGTCAAAGGAGTGCAACGCTGGGCGTTTTCAGTTAAAAAGCGCAGGGTCTCCAGTGGTGGGCAGGAACGTGTCTTGTAAGCACCTGTGTTGGTTGATGTCTCTCAGGGCTTTGCAAGACTCTTGGCTACTCAGTATTCATGAGGCATGTAGATCTAGGGAAGCTGGTTTCGTGCTCTTCCAGAATGTGCTACCTCAGCTTCTGCTTGACTGACAGAAAGCTCCAGACGATCATGGCTTGTTCTTTCCTCCCCCTAAAACAAAAGGGACTTCAATGAAATGAGGAGAGAGACCAGTAGAAGAAGATTGAGGGGGGGAGGGAGGAATGAGTCCAGAGAAAGGGAACAGTTCAAATGATGTTATGTCCACACATGAAGGTATCACTACCTATCTCACTAACGTGTACGGGGAGGTAGGAGGGGGAGCGGGGCGGGATGTGGAGGAAGTACACCAAGTGATGTGTGCATGTATTTATGTATCGCTTTGAAGCTCACTATGATGTATAATTACAATTCGCCAATAAAAGTGTTTAAAAATAAAAGAATAAAAGGGACTGGGGCTGGGGCACAGCTCAGTGGTAGAGGGTTTGCCTAGCATGCATGAGGCCCTGGGTTAGCTCCCCAGCACTAGCTGCATCTCCCAAAAAAGGAGAACAAAGGATGTCTCTGAGCTGAGAAGGGGGGTGGTAGAGGGTGGTAACATTTATTGAGCATTTTGAGTCATTTTATTTCATCTCCACAACATTTCTAGGAGGAAAGTATTACCCAGGTTTCAGAGATGAGGACCCTAAAGCCCCGGAGGGCTCTCTTGCCTGGGGTTTCATTCTGTTCCTTTTTGGGAAAGGGAAACCTTTTCAACTTGTAGCTCCCCAAATGTGGTTACTTCACGTTCACAAGCTGATAAAGTCAGAGACCTCTGACATCTGGTTAACAGTTCACGTTGTGCATGTTATTCCAGAGGTTGATATAAGTTTAGGATGAAGCCAAGAATCCCATCTCTTTGCAAGAGAAATAGTTATTTCAGAAGTCTCTGAATTTTAAATCTGCCGACTTTCCTAGGGAATTCTATGGCTCACCATTCCTAGGCACAGAGGAGAGCTGCCCCTCAGGACAGCAGGCTCATTCTTTTCAGTACCAATGATAATGAGAATGACAACAAGGGGCTTTTCCTGAGTGATTTTCACATGCTCTGCAGCGGGCTAAGCCCTTTATGCCTATGCAACCCTCACATAGTCCTACAAATCAGTGGTTTCGTTACCTGCATTTGAGAGGAGAGGATGGTGGAGTTAGAGAGTTAAGAAATGTGTGCACGGCCTAATGCCTCCCAGTGGCGCAGCCTGGCCCTCCGTCCTGGTCTTCCCAGCCCCAACACTCATGCTGGTTCCCATAGCCCACCACATCCCATGGACTAACCACTGTCGGTGACCATCCGGGCTTACAAAGTAGCAGTGGCTTCCAGAGGAAAAGAGCTACTTGAAAATAATAATGATAATAATAATGAAAACAACTGCCAGTTTCCTTTGCTGCTGGTAGGCCTCCTTGGCTGGCCCTGTCACATCCCATCACGTCACAGGGCATGTGAGATCACGGGGCTGAAATAACCCTGGGTGACTGATGGAAAACAGATTGCCCATGACACCTGCCCTTGGGGCTGCCCAGCATGGCGCTGCAACCCGCTTGACTCAAGGGAGTGTTTAATTTACCAGCAGAGTGCCGGGATTCCCAAGAGGCTTGCTGTGGCCAGGGTAACCACAGCTTCCACCGGAACAGGGTTCTGGGCCCCGCGGCATCTTGAAACATGGAATGCTGTTGGAGACACCAAGTCCCCTTAGCTTGGGCTCATTATTTGATGTCTGAGATAATGATAGTACCTCTTCTTGGAGTTGCGAGGGTCGAGCCAGTGCTGTTAGATCCGCAGCATAAACACAATTAGAGGATCATTGAAGTTTACTTTCTTCTGGAGTAGCGATCATCCTTGATTGCTCCCTTGCCTTCTCCTCTCACTTACCACCCATCAAGACATTCTGTCACCTTATTTCTAAATTACATCGATGCCCAGCTGCCACCTTAGTCCAAAGCAGCCTCTTTCTCTAACTTAGCTGACTGTCCTAGCCTCCCAGCTGGTCTCCCACTTGTGCTTCTGCTTGGCAAAGCATCCAGTGTGATTTCACTAAAATACAAACTGGCTCATTCCTTCCCTCCCTTAAAACTCTCCAGTGGTGCCGGGCGTGGTGGCGCACGCTTGTAATCCCAGTACTTTGGGAGGCGGAGACCGGAGGATCCAGGTTCGCAGCCAGCCTCAGCTCTCTCTCTCTCTGTCTCTCTCTGTCTCTGTCTCTCTCTGTCTCTCTCTCTCTCTCTCTCTCTCTCTCTCTCTCCTTAGTGAGGCCCTCCGCAACTTCGTGAGACCTGGTTTCAAAATAAAGTATAGAAAAATAGGGCCGGGGGTGTAGCGCGGAGGTAGAACGCCCCTGGGTTCAATCCCCGATACTGCAAAAAAAAAAAAACCAAAACTCTCCAGTGGTTTCCCAGCACACTCAGGGTCTACCTATAGATTTTACCCTACAAGTCACTACCTGTTCTGGCATCTGTACACTTCCCCTCCTTCGTGGGATGCGGCTTGCCCTGTCTCATGGTGCTCCTGCCACGGCGACCTTCTTTCTGTTCCTTGCATGCACCAAGGCCACTGGCCCAATGGCCTTTCTCCTTTGCCTGTAATGCTGTCCCAAGAACTCTGCATGACTAGAAACATCGTGTCACTTAGAGAGGCCCCAACTTCTCAGTAGAAAGTCATCACATTTTTTTCTAACACATTATCCTATTTCAATTTTCTTTGTGCATTCATCACTACCTGAGTTCCCTTCCCTTTCCTTCCTAGTTTATCTCTCCCAGCTGGAAGGCAAACTCTATGCCTGTTCTCACAATTACACCCCTGTTTCCTAGGAAAGTACCTGGCATACACGAGACACTCAGCAAACGTTGAATGAATGAGTAAATGTACCCCTATTATAAGTTATTTTAAATTAAAAATAAGTAAAAACAAGTTAAAAATAAGAGAGAAGACTTTCAGTAACTATCTTGGACCTAAGGCTTGGGATCTATTGGTTGTGGATAGGTGTAACGAGGAGGCGTGGTGGAGGAGTTGGCCTATCTCCATAGTAACAGGGGCATGAGAAGAGCCCATCTTGTTCAGTCCACTGCCTCTGCATACTTTATTTGTTCAGTTATTCAACACGAGTTTGCTCTGTGTTGTTCTGTGTGCTGAAATCTGGGCCCATCGCAGCTAATTGTGAGAGGCTCAGGCCCTACCTTCACTGCGTGATAGTTTGACAGAGAAGACTGGCATTGAATTCAAGAATCGATGCAACAAGCACATGTAGTTAGCAAGGAGAACCATGCAGGAGGCCCTGGGAGCATTGTGTAGCAGGACCTGTTCTGAGGATCAGGAATTACTCTCTGAAAGGGTGTGCTGCTTTGGATATAGTTTGAATGTGTTCCCTAGAGGTTCATGTGCTAGAATCTTTGTCATCACTGGTGAAGCTGAGAAGTGGTGGGAATCTTAGTGGGTGGGGTGTAATGGAAGGTAATTATGTCACTGGGGGGTGCAATTCTTGGAAGCGATTAATGCAGTTCTTGTGGGACCCTGGTTAGGCCCCATGAGAGTTAGTTGCTATGGAAAGAGCAAGCCTGGCCCCGAATCTCTGGCTTCCTGCCTCACCATGTGACCTTGTCTGCATGTGCTGGTGCCACTGTGATGCCATCCGCCATGAGGTCCTGAACAGAGCCTGAACTGATGGGACCACTGATCTTGGACTATTAGTCTCCAAAACTGTGAACTAAACAAGCTTCTTTTCTTTATAAAGTACCCAAACTCAGATGACTTATTATAGCAACAGAAAACAGACTAAGACGAGGCGTGACATTTAAATTAAATCGGATGTATGCCTAACTCTACCCATATTTCCTCATACATTTCTTTTTTTTTTTTTTTTTGCTTTTTTTTTGCGGTACCGGGGATTGAACGCAGGGGCGTTCTACCTCCGCGCTATGCCCCCGGCCCTATTTTTTTTTATGCTTTATTTTTGAAACCGGGTCTCACGAAGTTGTGGAAGGCCTCACTAAGTAGAGAGAGAGAGAGAGAGAGAGAGAGAGAGAGGAGAGAGAGAGATAGATCGATCGATTGATCGATCGTGCGCGCGTGCATGCGCGCTGAAGTTGGCCAAGAACCTGGATCCTCCGGTCTCCGCCTCCCAAAGTACTGGAATTACAAGCGTGCGCCACCACACCCGGCTTCCTCATACATTTCTTATAATCAGCCCTTGAGGAGGGTACAAGGTCATACAGACTGGACCAGTGAAGGAGTGGGAATTTTTTTGTTTTGTTTTGGAATTTCTTTACCCAGACGACAACCTTTTCTATTTTCTCTTATAAAGCTGACCATTGTTACTACCATCACGCTTGGAGGGATGTTGTTGTCTTCATTGTAGATGAGGAAGCTGAGGCTCACTAGTGGTATGAATTCTGTCTACATTCATATCGCTAGTGAACGGTGGATTAGGCCCACATTATCATGACTCCCATGCCCCACACTTGTTTAGACAACTTTAAATGTCTCTAACCCTTTGTGATGGTGAGGAATTTAAGGGTCAGGACGTTCTGTCCTGTGGCTTTTATTTCCTCAACCATGTGGCCTGGTCTGGATTTTTAGGAGTTAAAAAAGTTGGCTAACGTCCCTTTCAATCCTAACAAAATGTCTCAATCTCCATAGCCCTTTGAAACCTTCTGGCAAATGAGAAGCAAAAATGTGAGTGGGTCTTCTTTGCCAGCCAGCCTGATGATTTGGCACAGCGGAGCCGAGCGAGTGGTTTTGAGTCTCAGCTGCCTCTGAGTACCTGCCTCCTGCCCTCGTGTGGGTCACCAAAACTCTTTGTAATGTGGCCAATACAATTTTATAGAGGGGGTTGGGGAAACACTCATGAAATTGATCTTGAAGTACTTGGCAATCTCAGGCTTCATAAGGATCCTGGGTAGGAATAATTAACTTATTCTGGAGGATGGATTTACTTAGGAAAGCTCCAACTGCAATGCGGGTGGGCCCCTCTTTCCTGTTGCTCCTGGCACGTGCTTTTCTGCAAGTAACATTTGCAGCAGTCTGGGTGGTTTGTCTGCTTAGAGCCATCCAGAAAAGTTGGTGGAAAAGCCAAGGGGCCATTGGCACTTAGAGACCGGGTTGGCACCAGTCGTAGTGAGAGGCATTGCTTTTATTAGCAACTTAGTCATTTTATAGTAGGCGTGGCAGAAGGGCCTTATATGTAGAGTCAAGATACTCTTGTAGCTATTAGGGTAAGAGGAGCCCATATACCCACCATCCTACAAAAGTCCCAGATTCTAGACATAACACACCTTTGGCCAATGTGCTGATGAGACGTGGTTTATGACTTGCTGTCAGTTTCGTGGTCCCCCCGTGTGGTGTTTGAGTCCAGTTCTGCCACTTACTGTTTGACTTTGTGATTACATGTCCCTTTGTCCTCTGAGGGTTCTATTATTTGAGTGTCTAGAATGAACTGACAGCAGGCAGATGGACGGGAGAAAAGGTGTACACATTTCTTAGATGCACAGGGGCAGCACCTGAAAGAATAGTGAGTACCTCCCAAACCCAGCGAGATCTAGAAGCTGGGTTGTTGGCAACTTAGGGGAGAGTAAATGATTTGGGGGGAAAAGAAGGGGTCCCCAGAAGAATCGCCTGTGACAAAGTCTGTCTGAATGTGGCATCAACTTCTGGATTCCTCGCCTGTGACCTCTGTTAATCCTCCCTGCTTCACGAAATTCCCGGAGAGAGGATTCATGATAATTGAGTTCCTTTTGGAGGGTCACTTTCAGACAGATAGGAGAGCTCAGAGAGATCCTCAGCCCACACCCACTGCTCCCCTAGTGCCCTCAGTTCAAAGAAATGTTTGGGTGTCATTTCCTGAACTCCTCCAGCATCTACCTCATGGAACTACTTGAAGGAATGTGCTGGTGTAAGCACTTAGAATGGCACTGGGCACTCAGCGCTCAAGGATGGCGCTCACTGTTATCATCAGCCTGCCGGTGGACCCGCCTTCCACGCTGCACTGCTCCTGGGCTCCTTGGAGGTTTTTAAGGGACTCCTCAGAGCTCAAACCTGAGCCCTACTGCCCGCTGCTCTTGATTTCATCCCAAAACAAAAGCACACCGAGTGCCCTTCGATTGGCCCCGTTAGAGGTCGAAGCTCATAAAAGTCAGAGGAGAGGTTTGGAAATGTAACACAGCCAGGGTGTCCCAGGCAAATGGGATTAATTTTTAAAGACCCTTTAGAGTTTATACCAGCAAACGCATGAACAGGCAGATTGACACTTCCTGCCTCAGAGTTGTAGGGCTCTCACCCTTTCCAGCCTCCCCTCTACCCTGGTGTGTTTTTTCTTTCTTCCTCTTTCTTGTTTAGTATAATTTTTGCTTCCTTTGTCTGTCTGTAAGCACTAAATATTGGGCATCTTTCCCATGGAGAACTCAGATTGATAGGGGAAAGTTAAGGTTCCTGACTTTGGGAAATAAAGCAAGCTGGGAAATATATGTTTGTGCATGAGCATAGTTACTCTGGCTGGCTCCCATTCATTTTTTAAAGCCCTCCTCAAATATCACCTCCTATAGGAAGCCTTCCCAGAATTCTCCTTGCAAGTGGGGGTTGTGATGGTCTGCTTGTCTGACCACTTATTAGACGGGGAGTCCCTGGAGGGTGGAGGCCATGGGATGCAGCTGCGGGGGACAATTACTCATAATTTTCTTTTATCTTCTAGTACTTTGGTGCTCAATATATGTTTGTTGATTGAAATGGTAAATAAAAGTAAATGGTAGATAATAAATCGATAGCTAACACTGAGTGCCTCTTGGAAGCAGTTCTTATCCCCCCTCCACTAGAATGGAAGCTAATGGTTATTGAGGTCTTCTTTTTGTTTAGTGTGCTTTTTCCTCCAGGAGTTCATTTGGCCATCCTGCCTTACAAGGAAGTGTAGTTAATATTTATAGATATTTATAGATCTAACTTTTTGGATGAGGAGACAAGAGGCACACAGGGGTTTGATACCTCACACTGAAATTCTAACCTAGCTGTCCAACCCAGACCTGGTCTTTTCACAGCTATACTAAACTGCCCCTACAGTGGGACTTTAGGTAAGGATCGTCCTCTTTCTTACTTCTACAGCAGGGATTCCAGCACATGAGACTTTGCTGTGAACTGACCCAAGTCATTATCTGATCAATTGTGGTCAGGTTCTTTTGGGTGGGGAGGGGAACTGTATCTCCCCAACAACCCACAGTATGGTGAGAGCAAGTTGTAGCTAAATGCTTCAAAAGTACATGGATTTATTAGCCAGCAGGCATAACAGTCATCATAAACCTCTTTCCTTTAGGCTCTATGAAATCTCTTCTCTCTTCCTTGGGCCCACTGACTATCCTTGCATAAAAAGTTCAGGCTGAGACAACATGGGAATATGTTGCTATCAGCGTTGGCCAGTCTTCTAGCTGCATCAGGTGATAGACTCCCTGTGTAGGAGACACAGGGCCTTAGAGAATTTTGGATGTAGGTAGGACTCCAAGTCCTGTTCATGCTAGAGTAGAGATGCCATACAATGTTGCAAACTAATCATATTTCTTGAATAACATTCATTTTACCAATCAAAATTTTTCTAATGTCTTTGTTAATTAATGCTCATTAGTGACTCCTCTAAGTTCAGATTTAAACAGCAGTATTTGAAGTGCTTACAGTTGCACTCTTTACATTCTAACTAACCACCCCTCACATGTGGATTTTAATTAGGACACTTGAGATGCTAATGAGCACCCTTGGAATGTAGATCCCTGTTTAAGTTATGCAAATGCTAGCCAAATGTATTTGCATTGCATATGCATCGCAGGACCAAATATTAGCTTAGAAACACACATGTGCATGTCACTATCAGTTCTGCGAGCTTTAAAGTAAACCACAGACAATATCCGTTCCGAGGTTCTACAGAAGAGTCAAAAGAGGTGGCTCTGAGGTCAGACAGGATGGTTTCAGGTTCCATCTTCACCTGTGGCCATGGGCCAGTGACACTTCTCAGAATTTCAATTACTCACAGTAACGCCTACCTCACAGGTGCGTAGTGAGGGTTAAATTAAATAATATTTATAAAGCACTTAGCTCAGGGCCTGGCACTGGGCCACAAACAAATAGAGTGAATGTAATGAACCCCAGTTCCTGGCATGCTGAGAGATGCTGGGCAGGTGCTGGTGGAGGGAGGGAAGGTGAAGAGACCTGGTGTGGAGGTGGGTGAATGGGTGGTGGGTAGGACTCCCAGTTGGCCCTTGGGGCCCCAGCAGGCAGGGATGGGGAAGGAAGGGGTGATTGGCTTCCTTCAAGTGCAGGAGCAGGAGTGCAAAGGTAGGCTGCGCTAAGCTGGTGGGGAGGAGGAAGGGGCACCCAGTCTTGGCAGGGGAGGTCCAGCCTCCTTCCCTTCAGCCCATATTTTGAGCTGAAAAAAAGCTCAGTGTGACAGGCGAGGCTTGGCAGTGGGAGAAGTCTCCCAGCGCAAATGCCCCACCGTCCCCACCCGGTCTTTGGCATTTCTTTGCTCCAATATAGTCAAGGGAGAATGGTGCCCCTGACGTGCCTCCCTGCAGGAGGAGCTGTGGTTTACACACATCGCCTTGTCTGGGTTCCAGCAGAGTCGAGGGCTGGAGTGACGTTGTCATCATCTGCCACTATCACCTGCCCTGCTTTACAGATGGAAAACGGTCCCAGACGGGTGGCTTCAGCCAGCAGTGAGAGACGCAGGATTTGATCCTGCATTCAGCTGACTCTGCTATGGAGTTTGGACTGGGGGTCTTCACAGCTGTCTTGCTGGATCCTCATTCCATCTGCAGGCTATTAATTCCGACGGTTTTTTTTTACCTGAAGTTTGAAGACTGGACTCAGGCAGTGCATGGGGAGGTGTGGGGCCAGAAACAGAGCTGGTGGCGCGGGTGGTCACAGTACGGAGCCTTCTTTGTCTACCTATCTAGTAGCCCTCTATCTCCACAGTAATCGCCACGAGTCCTGAAAGATGCCTTTCCCCCATCCAAGTGTGAGGCCCAAGGTTGAGGCCAGGGGCCATGCCAGCCTTAATTGATTTGTGCTGAAAGTTGCAAGAACTGATCCTCTTTTTAATTTTCCCTAAATTAAATGCCGCGGATGGATGAGATGATGGCCAGTGACCAAGAGTCCTGAGAGAGGGTCACCCACCCGGCATCTGATGGAACTTGGGAAACAGGTAGCATGGTGGCGGTGCCTGCTGGGTCTCATGGCTGTGGGACCTTGGCCAAGCTGCTGGGTCTTTCAGACTGAGCCTCATTGCCTTTCATGGAAAACAGGGCTGCTGACGCTGGCTTCAAAGGGCTGTGCCCATCACTGAGATTCTCTGTTAGGTGCCTGCCTGGTGCTAGGCAGGAGCTTAATCCATGTTCCTTTACCTTCCCTGAAGTAAACTTTAAGAACCCAGTGTGGGTGTCAAGCCCTCATTCACATGTCTGGCATATAATAGGTGCTCAATAAGTATTTGTTCAGTGAATGAATGTGATTGTTTTGCTCTCTTTCATCTCTATTACAGAAGGATTAAGAAACCATTAAGATTTAGTCAGGGGATCTAGCTCAGTGGCAGAGTACTTGCCTAGCATGCTTGAGGCCCTGGGTTCAATTCCCAGTTCTGCAAAAAAAAAAAATATATATATATATATATATACATATATATATATATACACACACACACACACACACACAGTCTTTATATCTTTATATGGAAAAGGAAGTAGCACTCATTGAGCACAAGCTACTACAAAGCACATTACATTTTATTTAATTATGACAACCCTAAAAGCATTTCTATGCCTATATTTTATTTAATTATTGTATTTTGGTACTGGGGATTGAACTCAGGGGCATTCTACCTCCGAGCTACACCCCAGCCCTTTTTATTTTTTATTTTGAGACAGGGTCTCTCTAAGTTGCTGAAGCTCCAACCTGCGATCCTCCTGTCTCAGCCTCCCAAGTACTAGGATTACCGGTGTGCACCCCAGTGCCAGGTGCCTCTATTTTAAATGAAGACATTAGGACTTGGAGAGTTCGGCGAGAAAGCCAAGGGTCACCTGCCTGAGTGGTGGGGTTGAGATCTGATCCAGGGCTGAGTCCAAAGCCTGCGTCGACACCCACGAATGTCATGTGGATGAGAATGCCGAGCCCATAGATGTCAGTGAGACATGCCATTGCCTGAACTGAACATAGAGGATTCAAAACAGGCCCCACAACTTCGTGTCTGGAGGGGGGTAAGTATGGCCTGCGTGCCGTGAGCTGCTGTGAGGGAGGAAGTGGAGAGAGGCAGGCTGAGGGCCGACGAGAGCCCCAGTGCATGGGGCCAGGCTTTGTCTCTGTACTGGATTCAGTCATGGCGCCCAGGGTGATGGTGAGGAGCAGCGTCAGGGAGGGCAAGAGGCGGTGATGTGAGTTAATGTTGAGGACGGGCTTGAGCGTGCATGGGGGAGCCACACTGGTATGGAACCAGGTAGTCAATATGGAGCAAGGGATCCTGAGCTTCCCAGGGAGGGCCCTGGCTAGACCATCCTGGTTTGAACCCAGCCCATCCCTCACCGACATTGTGACTTGGACAGGAGATTTATACTCCTTAGGGCCCCCTTTGCTCATCTGTTAAATGGGCATGATGCTAGTAACAGCAACCCCATGGGCTTGTTGTGTGGGGTCAAAATAATAGTAGGCCTGTACAATCTTCAGCATTGCATCTGATCCCTACAGTGAGCGTATAAGCAAATATTAGGTGTTATCATTGGCCAAGAGGCCACATTCTACCCTGAACTTCACTTATTTCCTGAACAGAGCTTATGGGAAGATTTTGACAGATAAAGCTATTTACCAAAGTCTTACCCCCGACTTAGATTTATAAGGACTGCTGGGCAGAATCCAGTTCAACATAAAATTTCACAGAAAGGAAACATTTGGGTTGGCTTTGGCAGGGTTTCCTTTTTATAGAAGTTTATTTAAATTTTTTTTTGCTTTTGAGATATCAGGGTTTGGAGGGACAGACAGCCTGTGTCTCAGGTCTGGGGCTGAGAAGATCTTTAAGAGTCAGGCTTACTGGGTTAAATTGGCCTTTCAGACAGAGACTGTCATGGATTTTCTGAGGATTTAGATGTAAAAGGGAGTTAACCCATCTCACGTTGTAAATTATTTTTTCAAAGGAGAGATGAGGGAGCCAAGAAACAATTTGTCATGATTCTCTTACATTTTAACTCGGCAAGAATTTAGCAGTCTGCTGCTATCTCTAGTTTCTTGATTTTGGAGAACTTTTTTTGGGGGGGGGGTTAGGAGAATGTTTATAAACCACACATTTAAAAGTAACCTGCTTAATTTTTATCGAAATGTAAAATGTGGTTTGGTAAAGTGTGATTTGCCCCCAACTAAAGGAACAGAAGGCAATATTCATGTTCTTGGACAGCAAGTAATAATTTTCAGCCTTAGCTAGGGAAACAGAATGGAGAGAACTCTGTTTATGGTTCTTCAAGACCAGAGGGTCATTTGCCCCCATCAGAGGGGGTAGGATACAACTCTGCAACTTTTGAACACCAGACCCTGTTGACTGAGAATGAAACAGTATCTGTCTTAAAACTTCAGCAGAAATCACTGAAGAGTTGAACACTACTCTTGAAGTTCAAAGGCTGAAAGTATAATGAAAAATAGAAGACAAGGTTCCTAAAGGAGGCTTAGAATTTAATAATATTGATGATGATGATGATGATGGAGGAGATGAAGGAGAAGAAACTCGCTTTTATACCACATCTGTGCTAGTCACTTTTTGTTTCTGGTTCCATCGAATCATCATCGCAGCAAATGCCAGCTTGACGTCAGTACTTTTAGCTTTATCTACTAGATATGGTAAGGAAAGGTCCCTATTCTTAAGCATTTGCCCTGTTCTATGAAGAAGAGCAAGTCAATCCGATTCAGATCCACAGCTCCAAACCATTCCGCTGCACTGTTGGGCGATGACAGCAGATATGGCAGGCAGCCACTAGAGCAGAGTGTAGTATGTGTCCAAGGTGCCGTGGGAGCATGGACAAGAGAGGCACCTCTCTGATGAGGAAGTTCCATATTGTCTCCTAGAGGAGCTTCCCTGTAAGCTGGGCCTGGGAGGCGAGTGACAGGAGTTTCTATTTGTGAGGAAGGGAAGTGAAGGCTTTGCCAGCTGAGGGCTCAGCTAATGGGAAATTATGGCTCATGGCAGGCATAGTAAAGTGGTCATGTTAGCTGTAGAGGATGGCGCAAATTAGACCTAGGTACACTGAACTAGAGAAAATCAAGTTTCTCCAATGGAAAGCCCCAAAGTGGTTATTAAAACACAGCTTCCCTCTGTTCATTTACTGTGTGTGTATGTGGCTTTTTTTTTTATTCTGTGGTTAGGTAGCCAAGAAAGCCTCTTCTCAGGATTATATATAATATCTCTCTACTCGATTGCTGAGAAAGGAAGCCCAAACCATATTTAAGCACAGTCTGTCCCGGGTCAGCAAAGGTCCCGGTACCCTGTCTTGTCATTGCCCTGGTCAGCAGTAATTTATAGCTTGAAGAGCAGCTGGGGCAGGAAGGAGCCTTTAAAGCAGTCAGGTTGGTTGGTTAACTTTGGTGAACTCAGAGGTCAAAAGCAGTTTCTGTCTAGCACAGTAGATAACTTTGGAAACACTTGACATGTTGCAGGTAGCCCTACAGGAACATCCACACTTGTGATAAAAGGAGTTATTTATGAGGTAGCTGTGATTTCAAATGTAAAAGAAAAAAGATTCCTGTAAATTATGAGGGCTTTGGTAAGGAGCCCCAGTTGGACGTTGCTGGCATTTCTGAGAGGGTGAAAGGGAGATTAGCCAGGAATAAAATGGGAAAGTCCATTTAAGGACCGACTGGGATCTCAGTAAGTCACCTGCTAATTGAAAGACTGTCCTGGAGAAAGGTTTAATGCTTTCAGCCTTCTGATTGGCTGTCTTTTGTTTCATGAGTTACTATGGGACCTTCTACCGGTATTTCCTAGTTGATCTAGTATTGTCTAGAAATAAGTGAAAAAAAATCAGTTGGTTCCATAAACATTATCACAAAGCACTTATAGTCGATTAGTTTCCTGCCTTAGTTTACAAAAGCTAAAAAGGGGGCACTCTAAAGTGAAGAAGTAGGCACCTTGAATTCATCTGCTTTTCAGTCCCCCCTCCCATAAATCAATCCTTGTTGAAGTCTATAATAAAATACATGCTTTGGAGGAATAATGACTGTTCTTTTTAAACATCCTTTTCTTAAATGCTGGGAGGTTAGGATCCACAACTAAGTTAATTATTTTTCAACACATGCTATGGACATTGGAAAATCAGAAGTAGAAAGAAAGAAACCGTACTTGGCATTTTTAGATCCTTCCTTCCCTCCCTCCCTCCCTTCCTTCTTCCCTTCCCTCCTTCCCTCCTTCCTTGTGCATTTAAAATGCAGACCATATGATGTAGTGACCTGAGAATTGGCCTTAGAATAACACTAACAATGACATTTCTAGCTAGAGATCTGGAGCAAGTGATGTAACCCTTCTGAGCCCCACGGAATGATAAGCACCTACTTTAGCTCCTTATAAGGTTGCTAGCGAGGGTCTGTGAATAAGAACTCTGTGGACATTTGTAAAGCAGCAAGCCTATGTACATCGGTGAATGTAAACCCCCTGAGGGCAGAGATCGAATTTAAGCCCTTTGTAGCCCCTTTACCAAACACAGGGCCATTTGTGGCATAAATGATGCATTTTTCCAGTAGACAACTTTATCTTATCATTGGCCCAGTTTTTATTACCTGTGGAAACCTTTTAGATGAGGAGCAAATGATGTGGTGTCTCAATTAGGAGATGCCTGATAATTGGCTAAAGAAACGTATGGGCCAAGATGTTACTAATTTTCTGCTTCCATCCCTTGATGCTGCTTCTCCAGGCAGAGGACCTGCCTCATTCTGCTTCCTTTTTCCTAGCCACTGAGATTTAGCATGATGTGGAGCACTGGTCAGTGAGCAAGAAGTATTTCTGGATGGACGTTTCAGGGACCCTGGGCTATTTCTCTGATGCCATCCCAGACCTTCCTGTTCTGAAGTGGGATTTGAACTTGGTGGGTCTGTGAGTTTGTCCTTTCTCCACTGAATGGATGCTTCCATTCAGACCCTTCCACATTCTGCAACGTGTTTATTACATGATCTCTAATTGCTTGCTTGGAGATATATATATTTTTTAATTACACAGCTAAGTCACACACCTGTGTTGGCCATGCTCATCTTCCAGCGTAAGCTGCTTCAGATAGCCATGATGGACTTGGATGGCTCAGAGACAGGAGCAATTCTAAACCTGCATGGAGAAAGAGAAAAGCCACATTGGCAGTACAGTCAATCAGTGTCTCCAGGTACCCTTGGAAAATGGGAGTTATCCCAGCTAGAGGCAGGAGATGTGGCAGAGGAGGAGGTGACTATGCTGTTCGTGTTTTGTTTTTTTTTTTTCCGGTACCGGGGATGGAACCCAGGGGCATTCTACCTCCAAGCTACACCCCTGGCCCTATTTTTTATCCTTTACTTTGAAACTGGGTCTCACGAAGTTGCAGAAGGCCTCACTAAGTAGCTGAGGCTGGCTGCGAACCTGGATCCTCCGGTCTCCACCTCCTAAGTACTGGGATTACACGCCCCGCTACTGTTCGTGTTTTTAATGTTCATATGATGTGGATTATGAAGGCTGAAACTACTATCTCTACAATTAAACTAGTTGCTTATTTCCGTGTTTTGTAGTACCTGCTGCCCATTTAGGCAGGTACTGTGTTGCTCAAACATTCCGAAGGCTTGAATGGTCTCCTGCAATGCTCTTCTACCTAAAAACTTACCACTAGCAGCTCCCAGTCCTCCCTCAAGAAGCAAGCTCCGTCTTCTCCTCCCAGCCTCAGCCAAGGTTTGACCTCCTCCAGGAGCTTTCCCTGATAACCCTCAGGGAATCTGCCTGGCTTTGTGCTCCCCAAGTGCCCTGAATTCCTCCTTAGTGACTTTCCCTAGCATGGCTGCCTCTTTACTCCGGCTCCTGAGGCCGTGCACATCCACTTGCTCTCTGCTGTGTTCCCACTGCCTTGCACGGGAGTTTCTCTATGAGTGACAACTGGATTATTGGTCAATAAAATCTCAAATTAGCCCCTAATTTTAATCATATCTTTCCCTAACCTAGGTTTAAAATTTTTGCTTTTGTTTTATTTTAGCTTTGTGTTATTATTTATTTATTTTTGCGGTACTGGGGATTGAACCCAGGAGCCTTCTACCTCTGGGTTACACTCCCAGCCCCATTTTTTATACTTTCTTTTGAAACAGGGTCTCACTAAGTTGTGGAGGCCCTCACTAAGTAACTGAGGCTGGCCGCAAACCTGGATCCTCCGGTCTCAGCCTCCCAAGTACTGGGATTACAAGCGTGCGCCACCATGCCTGGCATTTTATTTTTTAAATTTAAAAAATCTTAAGGAGCCAACTCCTGCTTTTATTGTATTTTCTAGAATACCCTGGGTCATTGTCTGCAGCAAAAAGGATCAGGTTGATTCCCAGACTTGGGAAGTGATTGCTTTTTCCACTTTATTCCATTATGTCTGGCAGTGGTTTCTTACCTTTGTTGCAGATTAGGATCATCTGAAATCTTTTTTTTTTTTTTTTGCAGTACCAGGGATTGAACCCAGGGGCATTCTACCTCCAAGCTGCACCACCAGCTCTATTTTTTATTCTTTATTTTGAAACAGGGTCTCACTAAGTTGCGGAGGGCCTCACTAAGTAGCTGAGGCTGGCCGCAAACTCAGATCCTCCAGTCTCAGCCTCCCAAGTACTGGGATTACAAGTGTGTGCCACCATGCCCGGCTTGAAAATCTTTAAAAAAATCCTAGCCCAGGCATGCTGGTGCACGCCTGTAATCCCAGTTCTTGGGAGGCTGAGACAGGAAGATCGCAGTCTCAGCAACTTAGGGAGATCCTGTTTCAAAATAAAAAATAAAATAGGGCTGGGGGTGTAGCTTGGAGGAAGAACACTCTTGGGTTCAATTCTTAATACCTAACAAACAAACAAACAACCTGATGTCTAGGTCAGCTCCAAACCAATTAAATCAGATATCAGGGGGCAGAAGTATTGGCATCAGATGATGATGATGATGATGATGATGATGATCTCCACTACCTCCCCCCCCCATGAAGGCGGTGTATCAGGTATATAGTCACTAAGTATGAAAACATTGCTCTTTTTCTGAAATCCAGAGAAACTAAACTCAAATATATACTTTTGGAGAACACATTCAACGTTTCATTTTAATGAAAGAGAAATGTCCAAACACATCAGGGGAAATATTATCCACTGCTGTGGTATCAAAACTCATGTTGAAATTCACTCCCCATTGTGAGGTATTAAGAGGTGGGACCAGGTGGAACCCGTAAGAAGTGATTAGTCCTGGGGGCTGTTCTCTCATGAGTGGATTAATCCATTCGTGAGTGAATGGGTTGATGGGTTTCTCGAGTGGGTCTGTTACAAAAGCCATGTTCGCTCTGTCCCTGGGATGTGCCCCCCTCACCCAGAGATGCCCTGAGATTCTACAGGACTCTGCCAACAGTGCCTACCAGCAAGAAGGCCCTCACCAGATGCCACTCCTCAGCCCCCCAGCCTCCAGAACTGTGTGCTTCCATTAGTCAACATTTTCACAGTTATAATCTAAAGACCTGACCATGTAACTTAGAGGAAGATTTATTTATTTATTTATTTACTATTTATTTATTTATTTATTTATTGCGGTACTGGTGATTGAAACCAGGGCCGTTCTACCTCCGAGCTACACTCCCAGCCCTATTTTTTATTCTTTATTTTGAAACAGGGTCTCACTAAGTTGCGGAGGCCTCACTAAGTAGCTGAGACTGGCCGCGAACCCAGATCCTCCGGTCTCAGCCTCCCAAGTACTGGTATTACAAGTGTGTACCACCACGCCCGGCAGGAAGGAAGACTTACTTGCTTGTGGTTTTCCTTGGAGAAGTTTGGGGTTCAGTCCATGTGAGGTTGGGGATGGAGGATCTCAGGGCATAGCGGTGGGAAGTGGAGAGAGGGAGAGCACAAGGCTTTGATCTCACATCATGGAGGCCAGAAGCAAGATGGGGAGCGAGGGGAGGAGGAACCATTTATCATCCCCAACGCAGCAGCCCCAGGGACCCACCTTCTCCAGCACACCCAGATAAATCCATTACAATGAATTTATACATTGCTGAGATTACAACTCTCATGACTCAACTATATCAACCTTGAATATTAATAAATGAGCTCTTCAGGGGACATTCTGTAACTATAATGGAGCTGAACACTCCTTTATTCTTTCTAAATTCCCTATTCTGTGATATTCAGTTACAGTATCAGAAGATGGACTAGGACATCCATAAAAACAACATAGGTTAAAAGAACAAATCAAACAGATGGAAGGAAAACACTTACCCAATGGGCTCTATGGTGTATTTGAAAGCATGCACTCTGCAGTCAGGTGGACCTGGGTTTGGATTCTCACTCTGTAGCTCTCCCTGTGTGACCTTGAACAGGAGACTTTATGTTTCTCTGACCACATATACAAACGTAGGGCTGAAGATATCTGCCATGATGGGGTAGTGTCAAGATTAGAAATAATGTCTTTGAAGGATCGAGTATTCAATGCTGGCTTCCTTTCCTGCATGTTTTGAGTTAATGGATTCAGCTCCCTTTCCTAAACCTGTCACCTGAGACTAGCTGCTGTAGGGATTCCCTGAGGTTTAGAGAGATTAATTTCCCCCAGTGCTTTCTGAATTACCAAGAGCAATCCAGAGAGTTTCTGCACTCATTTCCTGGTGAAAGGTGTAGATGTGAGTGGGAAGGGAAGAGTTGGGAGCTGGCCTTGTGTGTCCTGCACACGGGGATGGCTAAGGGTCCCTGCTCTGATATGTCCATCTTCTGGGAAGAGCCAGGTGATGATCTTCTGGCTCTGCAGTGATTCATAGCCCCACAGGAAAGACGGGTTTTCATTCATTCAGCTATTCACTTAGGTGACTACATGCCAGGCTAAGAATAGAAGTATCAGGTTATACCATTTTCCATTATAAAGAAACAAGGATCTTGAGAAAAAAGACTGATTCCATGGCTTGGGCAGGGAAGGTCCAAATTAAGCCTGGAACATTTTGTTGTGCCAGAAAGTGTGCAAACATCATCAGTAATGCCTAGAAGACATAGGAGCCAGCTTGAAGGGGGAACATGGGACAGCTTGTGATGAAATAAATAGGGACAGTAATGGATTAGAGCCCATTGAATGAAATAGGAACTCAGGAGTCCATTTTGCAACTGATAGATAAAGTGGGAGGGTTTTTCCTTACAGGGTAATGCCAGCTGATACAGATGGAAGAAGAAGCTTTCCTCCACTTGTGTCTTTTAACCATTCGCAACCCTAGAGTTGTCTGAGCAAGAATCATAAATGGATGTTAAATTGAAAGAGGGGTTAATAGGGAGCAGGATCTTTGTATGGGTTTAAAGTTTCTCCTGACATTGCCTGTTGGTTGAAAGTGGGCAAATAGTAACTGTATAGTGGAGGAAGCGGACAACATTTTGATCAGGGGATCAGGTTAATATCACCAATGAGAAGCAGACAGACATCCTGAGGCATCCAGGTGTCCAGATCCAGGTCTGTGATCCGCTGAAGATCAACAGCCTCGCCTGCACAGCACTCCTTCAGGCCCGCAGTGGGGAGCCTGAATCTGATCATGGGAACCAACGGGCAACCCAAGTGAGGGACATTCCCTGAAATTACTGGCCTATATTCTTCATAGGTCAATGTCATGAAAATCAAAGGCTGGGGAATTATTCCAAGTTTAAAAAGACTAGAGACATGGCCACTCTGTGCAGTAAGTGATCTTGGACTGGGTTTTGTGCCGGAAGGAAAAACATGCAGTGAAGAACATTATTGAAACAATTGGAACATGGTCACTGGACTAGATAAAATATGTATATATTAAAATACATACTGAAGTATTAATGGGTAAAGGGGCATGATATATACAACTTACTCTTTAATAGTTTAACAAGCTGCACACAGAGAATGATAGGGCAACTGTGGTGAAATGTTGAAATTGACAAATCTAGGTTTAAAAAAGGTATATAGGAGTTGTCTGAATTATTCCTGAAAGTGTCCCATAAATTTAAAATAATTTCAAAATAAAAGGTGTTTCTTTTCCTTTTTTTGAAGTAAAAAAGCACAGCCCAGCAGTCTGCCACCACTTGATGGTCTTACTTTGGACAAGTCATTAAGCATTTCTAATCCTAGGTTTCCTTGCCTTTGAAGTGGAGATAACATAACACCAGCTCTTTCTGTTTCATAGGGATAAGTGTATGGCAGACTTTCTAACTGCAAAGAGCTGTAGACATCCTTAGTGACATTTTAATCCAAACATGTCCACACCTCTGAGGCTTTGTATAGATGCTAAGGCTTTGGCCCCTTCTATATATAGTTACTTATGATTATGAACTGTGGGATAATGATACTACTTCTACCACCACCATTAATAATTATAATAACGTCTAACACAGTACTCTGAGCTTTGAGGTGCTTTTGGTGTGCCAGGCATTGAGTCAAATAATATTTATATATATGTGTGTTCTCATTTAATCATCACCAAAACCCTATTTGATGGGTACAGTTGTCCCCCAGTGTCCAAGGGGGATTGGTCCCAGACCTCTGTGGATACAAAAATCCATGGGTGATCAAGTTTCTTTTATAAAATGTCACGATATTTGCAGATAACCTACTCACATCCTCCTCTATACTTGAAATCATCTCTAGATTATACATTGTATAAAATATTATTACATTGTATATAATACCTAATACAATGTAAATGGCAAATAGTTGTTCTATTATATTTAGGGAATAATAACAAATAATACTATACATGTTCAGTACAGATAACAATTTTTTTCAAATATTTTCCATCCATGGTGGGTTGAATCCATGGATGTGGAACCCATAGGTATGGAGGGTTGACTCTACTGGTATTGTCTACATTTTAGAGGAAGAAACTGAGGTAAGAGGAGGCAGGGCGAGGATTCAAACCCAGGCCATCTACCCTCAGTTTACACTCTCAACTAGAAGCCTCCAGTGAGCCTGAAATCTGCATCCCCTGTGCCCAGCATCCTGCCTGGCACAGCCCTATTAAATGCCTATCTAATAAATAGAGGGAGAAGAGTGCCTTAGAAAATGTAAACTCTAGCCGGGCGTGGTGGCGCACGCTTGTAATCTCAGTACTTTGGGAGGCGGAGACTGGAGGATCCGGGTTCGCAGCCAACCTCAGCGCGCATGCGTGTGCGCGATCTCTCTCTCTCTCTCTCTCTCTC
>PVJS01020544.1:0-32478 GCA_004027185.1 Glis glis | reverse complement strand
CGGAGGTAGAATGCCCCTGGGTTCAATCCCCGGTACCGCAAAAAAAAAAAAAACAAAAAGTGTTTATTAGAACTTGTGTCTTTTTTAATATAATTTTATTTAATTTTGAATTAAGCTGGGCATGGTGGTACATGCTTGTAATCCCAGTACTTGGGAGGCCAAGACAGGAGGATCGCAGGTTCAAGGACAGCCTCAGCAAGTAGTGAGACTCTGACCAACCTAAAGACCCCATGTTTCAAAATAAAAATGAAATAGGGCTGAGGGTGTAGCTCAGAGGTAGAATGCCTCTGGGTTCAATCCCCAGTACCACAAAAACCTTTGAATTAATATTTAGTAATGCTATCAGTGGAACTATACCCATTGAACTTAAAGGGGAGAAGAGTTATATTAGAAAAGATAATAATGAGGCCATGGAAAGTATTGGTTGTCCTTAAATCATTAAAGGAATCAGAAGCCGGGCGTGGTGGCGCATGCTTGTAATCCCAATACTTGGGAGGCTGAGACCAGAGGATCACAGGTTTGCGGCCAGCCTCAGCTACTTAGGCCCTTCGCAACTTAGTGAGACCCTGTTTAAAAATAAAGAATAAAAAAAAATAGGGCTGGGGGTGTAGCTCGGAGGTAGGATGCCCCTGAGTTCAGTCCCCAGTTCCGCAAAAAAAACCCAAAGGAATCAGCTGTTAATTATTTCTATTCCTTGGTGCTTAATGGTCCTTTAGATAATAATGAGATAGCATATTTAAGTACTGAATGTGGCTTTCATTATCTTATGCCTTTTAAAGTGTGGTAGAGTGAGAATGGAGTTTTTGAAAATTGTGCATATTTTATGTACTATTTTGGAATAGATGAATCACTCTGAAACTGCCAACAGACTAGTACAGATAAATTCGATCTACTTTATAAGGTTGGAGCATAGTGTTGATGTTTCCTTTCAACTCTAAGGAAGGTTAGTGATTAATATCGTGTGGTCATGGTCTGAGCATTATGTTTTATTAGCCATGTTTATGTCATACTAAAACATTTTATCCATCACTACAATATATAATGAAAAATGATAAAATGGCCACTTAGTTGACTTTTTTGGGCTCTTTTTCTCCTAAAAGCTCAGAGTGGATAATAGTTACCTCAATCATCCTCACAGCAACTTTGATAGGTTGATATACTTTCATAAAAGAGATGAGAAACAGTATATAATGAAAAATGATGATAAAATGGCCACTTAATTTGACTTTTTTGGGCTCTTTTCCTCCTAAGAGCTCAAAGTAGATAATTACCTCAATCATCCTCACAACAACTTTGATAGGTAGGTTGATCTCCTTTCATAAAAGAGATGAGAGCAGGGTGTGGTGGTGCATGCTTGTAATCCAGGTACTTGGGAGGCTGAGACAGGAGGATTGCAGGTTTGAGGACAGCCTCAGCAAGTAGTGAGACTTTCATTAACCTAGTGAGACCTTGTTTCAAATAAAATAATAAAATAAAAAATGGCTGAGGGTGTAGTTGGAGATAGAATGCCCCTGGGTTCAATCCCCAATACTGCAAAAAAAAAAAAGAAAATTTTTGGATTTGGGAGATGCAGTTTGCTAAATCGGTATGTATAATTCCTTTAAAATTAGTAATGGATTAAAAATGATGAAATTTGTGGAAAATGTTTTTTCTGGCTCAAGCTTAGGTGGGAGTCATTTATAGTTTCTTAGTAATCACAAGTGGATGTGGGAATCAGATTGGGTTTAGTCTTAAATTGGTATGTCATCTGGTTTTAAATCCTTAGCAAAGTAACTTTCCTAATGTTTATTTTTCTAGTTCTGTAATAAACTCAGGAGGTTTCTATTTCATATAAATTATCCAGTCTAGATGGCAGATACAGTACCTGGATGTCAAGCATTTCATGTTAAATGCTAGAAGGATGAGGACATAATGCTTTTGGGCACAGCCATTATTGTACCATGTCTGTCATTCCTTGCCATTAACATCATCTCCAGTTTATATTTTTTTTTTCCTGTATCTAAACTCATTAAATTCACTAAGCTTTTATAAGGAAGTTGAGCAATCAAGCTCAGCTATCTATAGGTGATGTTTAGTGACCTTTATTTATCTAATATAAAGAGTCCTGTGGGGCTAAGTAGAAGAATGCGCAATTTAATTGGCATTGTGATTCTTTAAGAGAAGACCTTTTCTAAAGACTTAATCATTCAGAATGTATAAAATATTTCTCTACCAGACATCTTACTATCTATGATAGTTGATTAAGTTGCTCCCTTGTTCAGTCAGGAACCTTTCACCCATTTTCCTGAAGGAACTTAATTTTTAAATTAATTTGAGCATTACAAAGACAAGTTTGGTATTTAAGCATAGATAAAATATAAAACAAAGCGAGGTGTAGTAGCACATTCCCCTAATTTCAGTACTTGTGGAGGCTGAGATAGGAATGCAGGTTCAAGGCCAACCTCATCAATGTAGGCAGGTCCTCAGCTATTTGAGACCCTGTTTCAAAACAAAATAAAAGGGGCTGGGGGATGTAGCTCAGAGTGCCCCTGGGTTCAGTCCCCACCACCAAAACAAAAAATAAAAGAAGGCTAAGTATGGTGATGCATGCCTATAATCCCAGTACTTGGGAGATGGAGACAGGAGAATCACAGGTTTGAGTCCAGCCTCTGCAAATTAGCAAGGCCCTGTTTCATAATAAAAAAATTAAATAGGGCTGGGAAAGGTAGAATGTCCTTGGGTTCAACCCCCAGTACCATACCCAAATAAATACATATATATATAAAGAAGTAAATGGTGTATCTTTGCTTTAGTCTGTAGGAAAAATTAAATGTCTTGATCAAAGGAAGGTGCCATTTTGCATTTTTTCATCCTAAAATTTCATTTTCTTAAAAGTCATTGTCAGCTGCTAGGCATGGTTTTGAAACAAAATATAAAAAGGGGCAGGGGATGTTACCTGGAGGTAAAATGGCAAAATGTCTCTGGGTTCAATCCCCGCTGCCTACCACACACACAAAAAAGCCATTGAATGTTGAGATACCATTCCTAAGGGGGTAAGAAAATGTACATTCTAAGAAATAGTTGACTGACTATGAATATTATGTTTTAAAACATAGCAATTATGAAGCCCGGCGTGGTGTCGCACACTTGTAATCCCAGTACTTGGGGGGGGGGCTGAGACAGGAGGATCTCAGGTTTGCGGCCAGCCTCAGCTATTTAGTGTGGCCCTCTGCAACTTAGTTGAGACCCTGTTTCAAAATAAAGAACAAAAAATTGGTTTGGGGGTGTAGCTCACAGGTAGAATGCCCCTGGGTTCAATCCCCAGTACCGCAAAAAAAAAACTAGTAATTGTAATTCTCAACACATATACTTCATTGTATCCTAGCAGTAGTAAAAGGAAATGAGTTTTAACATAACACAATTAGCTTATCAATTAACCTGTTTTCTGAAAAGCTATCACCTTGAGTTTGGCAAGACCTCAAAATATACTTTGTCAGTACCTTAAGTACCTGAAGTTGCCCTCAAGGGGGCATTTGCTAGTGTAAGCAGTTGTGCCGTCTTAAACCAGCTTCTGTTCTGTTAAGCTCTTTAAAGAACTACTTAAAGGATAATAAAATGACACAGTTGAAATATATTGGATACTGTGGTGTGGATTATATATAAATTTTGGAATAAATGACTTTTCTATTTTTTTTCTTATTTTCCAGAATACTTTGCATTTAAAATTTAGATCTTCTTACATGGAAGAGGTCAAATCCAGTTATAGCAAAACACCTTTACAGCAGAGGCCATATAACCAAAAAGTCCAAAGGCCCAGACCAGTGGACCATTTACTTCAATGATGTTCAGTACAAAATTCCACTGCCACTAAAGACTTTGGAAAGTCCCATTTAAGTTGTAACAGGATTTGACTATTAATATGGGTTTTCATAACAATTTGTTAATGTGTTCTTTGAAGCTGGAATTTGTTATAGAGAAGTATGCTGGTCTCTTTCACCCCTTTAATTTTTGTCTGGGCTTTTATGCAAAAGATTGTATTTTCAGAATGCTTAGTGTGTTTTTTTCATCTATCTGGGGTTGCCTTCAGATGTTGGTGGTATTTGTTTATAGAAAGTTCTAGGAAAACCTTAGCTCTCTGATTTTTGAAGTCTTGGCAGAATAAGTTTTGGGACTTAGGTAAATAGGGAGGTTGGCTGCCTGTCTACTATGGACTATCTTTGAGCAGAGCAAAAGATTATCCTTTTTTTGTGGGGAATTGAATTACATTATACCTTGCACCCTAATTTGAATTTATTATATATAGGACTTAGTGTTTTAGCCCTCTCAGAATTCTTTAGTCTAAGAGATAGTGTCAGATTTTTGAGGCAACACAGTTGGAATGTTACCTGTTGCCCTTGTGGGCATTGCTTTGAATTCTATATAAATAATGAGTGTAGCCTAATTTTCTGTCATGTGCTACCTAGCATATATATTTCTGACAGTCAGGTGGATTATCTTGAAATTTTAGACAATGTTTCTGCCTCCTTGGAAAGCTCTACATCTCCTTGTGATTGGAGTGTGGGTTTCAAGATTCCAGAAGGTGGGTGTCTTCATTTTCTATTTTCAATGCACTCTTAAGATGACCTGCTTAAAAAAAAATGACCTGCTTACAGGTTCTCTGAGGCCAACCTCAATTGCTCTTGTGCTAACTTTGCTTTGATAAGGACTAAACAGTTAAATTTCTAGATAATGATGTAGAGTTCTCTAAATGTTCAGTCTTTATTCACTGCAAATTGACATTTTAGTGGAATAAATTTATTTTGAAATGTCTTTTAATTTATATTGAAATATCTGAAGGCACCTCTAATTGGGTGATGATATAGAGGTATACATTTTAAGATTTAATTATGAAATGAGTGGATGGAATGTTGAGAAGAATACAGAAATGAACAGAAAGATATAACTGAACTGGCTCTTACCTTTCAGAGTTTTAAGATTTTACAAAGATTTATGGAGGTCAAGTTCATCTTGTTTTTTATTGCAACCCACAGGCTTATATAAAATGGCTTACTCCATTTTATGGTGTATTCACTATAACTTTAAATCAAAGAATTTTTAAATGGTCACATTAAAGTTCTAGTATTAACGCCAGGCGTGGTGGCGCACGCTTGTAATCCCAGTACTTTGGGAGGCGGAGACCGGAGGATCAGGGTTCGCGGCCAGCCTCAGCTCTCTCTCTCTCTCTCCTTAGTGAGGCCCTCCGCAACTTCGTGAGACCCGGTTTCAAAATAAAGTATAAAAAATAGGGCCGGGGGCGTAGCGCGGAGGTAGAACGCCCCTGGGTTCAATCCCTGGTACCTCAAAAAAAAAATAATGTTTCTAGTACTGTCAAAGTGCATTTTACTGCATTAATTCCTAGTGTTCTTTGTCATTACTCGTGATTTTGCCCATGAAAATCAAAATGTTGATGTTTTCTGACTATTTGAAAATATAAAATATTCCTATGTATAAATTGGGTACAAATAAGTGTATTTTACAAAAATTTTTATATGTGAACGAGTACTAGTACTTAAATGTGAGCATATTCTATTGTAAATTTGATTTTATTAGGATAGTTTATGGAGTATAGTAATGCTTATTGGCCTGTAGTGTGAGAGTTCAACTTTATTTTAAAAGGTAAGATTTTAAGCTGGGCATGGTGTCCCACGCTTGTAATCCCAGTATTTGGAAGGCTGAGACAGGAGGATCGCAGATTCGAGGACAGCCTCAGCAAGTAGTGAGATTCTCATCAATCTAGTAAGACCCTGTTTCAAAATAAGATTAAAGCTGGGCGTGGCAGCACACTCTTGTAATCTTAGTACTTGGGAGGCTGAGACCAGAGGATCCAGGTTCAGGACAAGCCTCAGCTACTTAGTGATACCCTCCGCAACTTAGACTGTTTAAAAATAAAGAATTAAAAAATAGGGCTGGGGATGTAGTCTGGAGGTAGAATGCTCCTGGGTTCAGTCCTCAGTACAGCCAAAAAAGAAAAAACCCAAAATAAAGATTAAAAAATAGATCTGGGGGTGTAGCCCGGAGGTAGAATGCCCCTGGGTTCAATCCTCGGTACCGCCAAAAAAAAAAATAAGAATAAAGCCGGGTGTGTGGTGCACACTTGTAATCCCAGTACTTGGGAGGCCGAGACCTGAGGATTGCGGATTTGCGGCCAGCCTCAGCAACTTAGTGAGGCCCTATTTCAAAATGAAGAATAAAAAATAGGTCTGGGGGTGTAGCCCAGAAGTAGAATGTCCCTGGGTTCAATCCCCGGTACCGCAAAAGAAAAAAAAAAGGGCTAGGGGTGTAGCTCTGAGGTAGAATGCCCCTTGGTTCAATCCCCAGAACCACCAAGGTGTGGTGGCACATGCCTGTAATTGTAGTACTAGGGAGGATGAGACAGGAGGATCACAGGTTTGAGGACAGCATCAGCTAGTAGTGATACTCTCATTAATCTAGCGAGACCCTAGATGTAGCTCAGAGATAGAATGGTGGCCCTGGGTTCTATCCCCAGTACCACAAAAAAAAAGTTGAGATTTTAATTTTTACCTGGCAACAAGTCCTATTTCTTATTAAAGCTATAGCTGATTCAGGAGGTCATTGCACTTCCTTCTCATTAAACATCTCTCTCCATTTCTTGACTACTACTTTTCAATTATAGGGCAAAAGACATGTTTACCATATGTAGGAATTGTTTATGTACCATTGTATGTATGATTGTAAATAGAGTAAAACGTTTTGCAAAAGGATAAAACATTCCAACCATAAAAAGTATATTTTGGTGGGTTTTTAAACCAGCAAGATAATGGTAATTATTTTCTTCTCAGGAGGAAAAAAAGCAAGAGCAGAAGTCGTAGTCATGAACGAAAGAGAAGCAAGAGTAAGGAACGGAAGCGAAGTAGAGATAGAGAAAGGAAAAAGAGCAAAAGCCGGGAACGGAAGAGAAGTAGAAGCAAAGAAAGGAGACGGAGCCGCTCAAGAAGTCGAGATCGTAGATTCCGTGGCCGATATAGAAGTCCCTAGTATGTAACTGTAATCATGATTTTGGAGATTGTTTATGAATTTGTGTGTGCTCCTTGATAAAGATGACTTGTTCAGCTCATCACACCTCATTTTATTCAAGGTTATTTAGTAATAGTAAGTTTGTCTAAAGTAAAAGTGCTTTCAAGATTAAATCACAGAAATTTGGGTGTGAGCTGGGCGTGGTGGCGCATGCTTGCAATCCCAGTACTTGGAAGGCGGAGACCAGATGATCCGGGTTCCCAGCCAGCCTCAGCTACTTGGTGAGGCCCTCTGCAACTTTGTGAGACCTGGTTTCAAAATATAGTATAAAAAATAGGGCCATGGGTGTAGCTCGGAGGTAAAGCGCCCCTGGGTTCAATCCCCCGGTACCGCAAAAAAGAAAAAAAAAAAGAAATTTGGATGTGACTAAAGTTGGAAACTATCATTGCAGTTATTAAACAGTTTAATGATAGTAACAACGTTTAGAAACTACCTACAGTTCTAAGGATTGTTATTAGCAGTTCTTAGTTCTTGATATTTCTCTTAGTAAGCACACTGTTGTAAATTGTGTTGGATATATTAAAATTAGTAATTCCAATTTTAATATTTGAATTGTTGAGGATAGAACATCAAAAGACAGATTTAACCAAGCTTTGACAGTTACATAAGCCTCTACGCGTTTGTTTTTTCATCTTTTAAGAAGGAAGTAACAAGGCCTGGCGTGGTGGCGCACGCTTGTAATCCCACTACTTTGGAGGCGGAGATCGGAGGATCTTTGTTCGCAGCCAGCCTCAGCTACTTAGTGAGGCCCTCCGCAACTTCGTGAGACCCGATTTCAAAATAAAGTATAAAAAATAGGGCCGGGGGTGTAGCTCGGAGGTAAAACTCCCCTGGGTTCAATCCCCTGTACAGCAAAAAACAAAAAAGGAGGAAGTAACATGCAGATAAGCTACTATGCGGGATGAGTGAGAAATAATGTAAACACTCAGTTATACTTACTGGTCATAATGAAATGTTTTATTAATTGAAGGTACTTAGTAACACATTGAGTTCTGATTCTGACTTTTTTATTTTTTTTTGCGGTACCGGGGATTGAACCCAGGGGCATTCTACCTCCGAGCTACACCCTCAGCCCTATTTTTTATCCTTTATTTTGAAACCGGGTCTCACGAAGTTGCCGAAGCCTCACTAATTAGCTGAGGCTAGCCGTGAACCCGGATCCTCCGATCTCCGCCTCCCAAGTACTGGGATTAAAAGCGTGCGCCACCATGCCTGGCTTGACTCTTTCATCTTTAAAGAATTGAACACCCAGCCCAGTGTATTGGTGCACTGCTATAGTCTCAGTACTTGGAAGGTTAAGATAGGATCACAGGTTCAAGGACAGCCTTAACAACCTAGCTAGACTCTAATCAATGTAGTGAGACCCTGATTTAAAAAAAAAAAGAAAGATGAGGGCTGTGGTTGTAGCACCAAGATAGAATGTCCCTCGGATCAATCCCTAGTACCATAGACACACATGCACACACAAAAAGAATTGAACACCCACGTTTTCTGGGTTTTTCCTAGCTGCTTATTACATAAGACTTTTTCACTAACCGAAAATGCAATCACAAGGCTATTTCAATTCTGAATGCACATTAAACAATACATGGATTTTCTGTTCAATTCATCAAGATGTGTACTGCATTCATAGGATTATGTTAAATCGTTTTTACTGGAATCTACTAAATGGGGGGGTAACTTTGAAGATGGATATTGATACTTGCTTTGATCCTGGTCTGTATATATTTAAAACTGATACAGGATGGGCACACCATAATTCCAACCCTTAGGATGCTAAGACAGGATAGAAGGTTAGAGAACAGCCTGAATAATTTAGCAAGACCTTGTTTCAAAATTTTTAAAAAAGGGAGGGGTTTGGAGCTAGTCTTGGTGGTACACTCCTGTAGGACTCCTGTAATTCCAGTACTTGGGCCACCTGAATAGGAGGATCCCAGGTTGTAAGCCAGCCTCAGCATTTAGGGATACTCTATTTCAAACAAGAAAATAAAAGAAAGTAGGACGGGGGTTGAATGCCCCTGGGGTCAAATGCTGGTACCCATCCAAAAAAAAAGATTTTGTTCTTGTGTTGGGTTTCAAGTGATTTTCAACTAGGGAGGTGGTAACAGATTTTTATAATTAAGGGAAAAAGGCTTATAGATTCTTACTTGAACATTAATTTATCCATTGAATGTGTATTCTTTTTTTTTCTTTTTATGATATTGGTGATTGAACCAGGAGAGGCATTCTACCTCTGAGCTACACCCCAGCCCTATTTTTTATTCTTTATTTCAAAACAAGGTCTCACTAAGTTACTGAGGGCCTCACTAAGTAGTTGAGGCTGGCCGTGAACCTGCGATCCTCCTGTCTGGCCTCCCAAGTACCGGACTTGCGAGCATGTCCCACCTCACCTAGCTAAAAAACAACTTCCCATGCTGGGCACAGTGGTCCATACATTTGATTCCAGAGGACAAGGCAGGAACATTCAGGCCACACTGAAATTTAGTGAGACCTTGTCACAAAGTAAAAAAATAAAAAAGTTCAGTGTTGCAGCATCTTGGGTTCAATCCAGTGCTACACATCAATGGAAAAAGTTCCCTTCTTATGCTGGGCATGGTGGCACCTGCTTGTAATCTCACTACTACTTGGGAGACTGAGAGAGGAAGATCCCAGGTTAATGGCCAGCTTCAGCTGCTTAGTGAGGCCCTCTGGAACATAGACCCATTTTCAGAAAAAAAAAATACATATATATATAGGACTGGGGGTGTAGCTCAGAGGTAGAATGCCCTTGGGTTCAATCCCCAGTACCACATTAAAAAAAGTTTCCTTTTATTTTTATAAAGCATATCTTTGAACTAGAAAAGTTTTGTATATTGTATGTATATATATGTGATATGCACATATGTATTCCCAAGAAAGAATCTGCAAATACTGTTTTTATGGAAGGTCAGAGGGATTTATTTTTACATTTAGGTATATATGTCTTTTAAATCTCAGGAATATATTATAAAAACGTAATTAAAAAGGAAAGCTATAGACTGAAAATGAGAGTGAGCATTTTTTTTTTTTTTTTGCGGTACTGGGGATTGAACCCAGGGGCATTCTACCTCCGAGCTACACCCCCGGCCCTATTTTTTATCCTTTCTTTTGAAACCGGGTCTCACGAAGTTGCAGAGGGCCTCACTAAGTAGCTGAATCTCTGCCTCTCAAGGACTGGGATTACAAGCGTGCGCCACCATGCCCAACCTGAGTGTGAGCATTTTTGGAATCTCAGAAATTTGAAGCCGGACACAGTAGCACTTTCCTGTTAATCCCAGTACTTGGGATGCGGAGACAGGAGTCCTGATCACTGGTTCGAGTACAGCCTCAGCAAGTAGAGAGACTCAACCTAGCAAGACCTCAATTCAAAATAAAAATAAATAGGGCTGGGGGTATATCTTGGATGAAGAATGCCCCAGTACCACACACACACAAAAAGAAAATAATTGAGGCTGTAACCTTTGGTCTTGGCATTGCTCAAGTGGTCCAGGATGGATAAATACAAGGGCAACAAGGCCTGAGATAAAGTTAAGGTTTTTCAGTCTTTTTCTTTTCTAAGAACTTTATAAAGCTTTGAGTTCCTCTTCTTAATTGAAGTGGAAAAGAAGCAGCCTAAACAATGTTAAACTTGCTGGAGAGCACATGAACTCAATCTTAGCAAGACCCTAAACCTGTAACTAGTGTAATTTTGTGTTTCCTTTTTAGCTCCGGACCAAAATTTAACAGTGCCATCCGAGGAAAGATTGGGTTGCCTCATAGCATCAAATTAAGGTTTTTAAACATACTTCTGAATTGTTTAAATTGTTTTTCAAGGAACTAATGTGATGAACTTTGTTTGGGTAACTTCTGAAACTTTTTGACTTTGCAGCAGACGACGTTCCCGAAGCAAAAGTCCATTCAGAAAAGACAAGAGCCCTGTGAGGTAGCTGTTTCCCCTATTTTTTCTTTAAATCTTGCAGATTTTATAAAGTTTTGCCTATAGAAGTGCTATCACAATTTATACTACAGCTAAGTATGAAAGTAACTATTAAAATTTTGCTTCCTTTTGTACTATTAGTACGATTTTATCAGTGTTATTTTATGGGGTTTTAATAGCTGTTATTTCAGTTTGATAAAATTAAAAAAGTAATATTTCAGTATGTACATACTACATGTTATGGTGGCTGAGAAATTTAAATAGGCATAGTAAACATTAATAGACCTTACTAATTTGCATTTGGTATTAATAAATAATGAATTATTCAAAATATTCCTTGTGGGAAAGTAGTTGATTGCTATAATTCATAAGTTTTACTACATGACTCCTGACAAGAAGCAGTTCATCCCCAGAGTTTTACTGAATTGAATAAATATTGGTCTTAGGTTCTTGAAGGTTTCCGTGAATTATTTTACTGTTTAGTAAATATAGGACTTACTGTTCAGTTTGTCATTTTGCTTTAAGAAGCATTTTGCTACCAGGAGCATTTTTTTTTGTAAGCAACGAAATACTTGCTTACATATCTGGCATCTCCTCAAAAGAACTTTGTATCGTAGTACTGAGGATTGAACCCAGAGGCATTCTGCCTCTGAGCTATACCCCCAGCCCTATTTTTTATACTTTATTTTGAAACAGGGTTTCACTAAGTTGTGGAGGGCCTCACTTAAATAGCTGGGGCTTGGTGCAAACCCGGGTCCTCTGGTATCAGCCTCCCAAGTACTGGGATTACAAGCATGCGCTACCACGCCCAGCTCAAAAGAACTTTTTAAAACTCTGAGTTCTTTGTATTATTTGGTTATTATACTTGTAGAATTCTAGAATTTTATAAAAACATTAATGATTTTGAAATTTCAATTGCTCGACATGGTAGTGCATGCCTATAATATCAGTGCTTGGAAGGCTGAGACAGGAGGATTGCAGGCTAGAGGCCAGCCTCATCAAAATTAGCGAGGCCCATAGCAACCTACTGAGATGTTGTTTGAACACAAAAAAAGGGTTTTTTTGGTTCTGGGGATTGAAACCAGGGTCATTCTACCTCCGAGCAACACCCCCAGCCCTATTTTTTCTTCTTTATTTTGAAACAGTCTCACTAAGTTGCAGAGGGCCTTGTTATGTAGCTGAGGCTGGGCATGTACCCGGACCCTCATAACATTTTTGTTTGGTGTGTCATTAGAAAACTATTCTCATTCTCTGAATCTGGTTTAGCTTTCTAACTCTTACTGTACTATATTTAAAAGTGCCTGCTGAGCTGGGTGTGGTGGCTCATGCTTATAATCCCAGTACTTGGGAGGCTGGGACAGGAGGTTAGCAACCATTTTCAGCAACTTAGTGAGGCCTTCTGTAACAGTGAGATCCTGTTTCCAAAATAAAAGAAAGAGCCAGTTCTGGGGGTGTAGCTCAGAGGGAGAATGCCTCGGGGTTCAAGTCCCAGCTCAAAAATAAAAATAAAAGAATAGGGCTGGGAGTATAGGCCACAGGTGGAATGCCCCCTCGGTTCCATACCCAATACCATGAAAAAAGAAGTGCCTGCTGGAAAGACAGTGATAAGAGTACTTGGCTAGCATGCATGAGACACTGAATTCTATTCCCAGCACCACAAAATAAAAAAAGGAAATCTTAACGTAACTGCTTGCTGACTTGTCAAGGCACTTACCATAGTTTCATATGTGGGTGAATCCCCTCTCCCCAAAGTACTTCCTATTCTCGTAATCTTCATAACATGGAAAGAAATATGTTTACATGTACTTTAAGTATTAAGTTAGAATTGTAACCATAGTGATATTTTGGAATAGAGGCTATTTATGCATGCTTATTTTTCTTTGAAATTTGTGAAATTTTACAAATTTTGCTCTTTAGTTTTTCTCCTTTGAGCATTTCAGGTACCTGTGTACATTTAGAAGTATATCTGCCATCATTGTGGTACATGCTTGTAATCCCACTATTTGGGAATCTGAGACAGGAGAATCAAAAATTTGAGGCCAGGCTCAGCAACTTAGACCATGTTTCAAACCAAGAAATAAAATAAGACGGGGTTTAGCCACCACACCTGGCTCCCTGTATTCTTTAATCATTAAAAATCAAAGCTGCCAGGCGTGGTGGTGCGTGCTTGTAATCCCAGTGCTTGGGAGGCTGAGACCGGAGGATCCGGGTTCATGGCCAGCCTCAGCTACTTAGTGAGGCCTCCATAACTTTGTGAGACCCTGTTTCAAAATAAAGAATAAAAAATAGTGCTGGGAGTGTAGCTTGGAGGTAGAATGCCCCTGGGTTCAATCCCCAGTACGGAAGGGAAAAAAAAATCCAAGCCAAAGCCTGGCGTGGTGGCCCATGCTTGTAATCCCAGGACTTGGGAGGCTAAGACAGGAAGATCGAAGGTTATCACCCAGCCTCAGCTACTTAGTGAGGCCCTCCACAACTTAGACTGTTTCAAAATAAAAAATATAAATAGGGCTGCGGTGTAGGTCATGAGTAGAATGCCCTGGGTTCAATCCCCAGTACTGCAAAAAAAAATAAAACCCACAAATTTAGATACTAATTTCATGGCATCTTAATAAGATTGTCATAGTTCAAATATAAAGAAACATTTCAAGCCAGGTGTGGTGGTGTATTCTTGGAATCCTAGTATTTCGGATGCTGAGACAGGAGGATTATAGTTTCCAAGCCAGCTCAGCATAGTGAGGCCCTCAGCAACTTAGTGTGACCCTGTATCCAAATAAAATAGAGCTGGGGGTGTAACACCGAGGTAGAATGCCCCTGGGTTCAACCCCCAGTATGAAAAAAAAATTTCACTGTATATTTCATTTTGTAAAATAAGCTAGGAGTGTTAAAATCGAGTAATTTTCTTCATTGGGGCTTTTACTTTTTTTTTTTTTTTTTTTGCTGTTCCGGGGATTGAACCCAGGGGCATTCTACCTCCAGGCTATACCCCTAGCCCTATGTTTATAATCTTTATTTGGAAAGAGGTCTCACTAAGTTGCAGAGAGGACTTCACTAAGTAGCCGAGGCTGGCTGCGAATCCAGATCCTCTGGTCTCTGCCTCCCATGTACTGGGATTACAAGCGTGCGCCACCACGCCCGACTGGGGCTTTTACTTTCAAGTTTACCATTTATGAATTTTAAGAAATTACTTTAAAAGAATGAGTTATAATGTTAATTTTGTGTTCTTTTATCCTGTTAGGGAACCTATTGATAACCTAACTCCCGAGGAAAGAGATGCAAGGACAGTTTTCTGCATGCAGCTGGCGGCAAGAATTCGACCAAGGGATTTGGAAGAGTTTTTTTCTACAGTAGGAAAGGTAACAGTCTACTTATTGATTTTTGTTTTTGCAGTACTGGGGATTGAACCCAGGGGCACTCTACCTCCAGACTATACCCCCAGGCCTATGTTTTTATTGTTATTTATTTATTTATTTATTTATTTATTTTTATTTATTTTTTTGCGGTACTGGGGATTGAACCCAGGGGCGTTCTACCTCCGAGCCTCCCCCCCCCCCGGCCCTATTTTTATACTTTATTTTGAAACTGGGTCTCACGAAGTTGCAGAGGGCCTCACTAAGTAGCTGAGGCTGGCTGCGAACCCGGATCCTCTGATCTCTGCCTCCCAAGTACTAGGATTACAAGCATGAGCCACCATGCCTGACTTTCTCTATATTTTTGAAACAGGGTCTCACTAAGTTGTGGAGATCCTCACTAGGCAGGTGAGGCTGACCTCGAGCCTGTGATACTCCTTTCTCAGCCTCCCAAGAACTGGGATTACAAGCGTGTTCCACAACGCCCAGCACTAACACTCTATTTAGAGAGGTCAAGTAAGTGGAAATGGGTGCTTTAAGAATTATCAGAATGGATCTGGGTGTTGTGGCACGTACCTAGAATCCCAGTACTTCGGAGCCTGTGACAGGAGAATTGCTGAGGACAGCCGCGGCAAGTAGAGAGAGACTCATTAACCTAGTGAGACTTTGTTTTGAAATAAAAAACAGTCGGTGTGGTGGCGCACGCTTGTAATCTCAGTACTTTGTGAGGCGGAGACTGGAGGATCCGGGTTCGTGGCCAGCTCAGCTCGCTCTCTCTCTCTCTCGCTCTCTCTCTCTCTCTCTCTCTCTATGTAGTGAGGCCCTCCGCAACTTCGTGAGACCCGGTTTCAAAATAAAGTATAAAAAATAGGGCCGGGGGTGTAGCGTGGAGGTAGAACGCCCCTGGGTTCAATCCCCGGTACCCCCCCCCCCAAAACAAGAATTATAAGAATGGTAGATAAAAAGGAGAAAATAATGAAACACGAAATCCTATGTTAGATTTTGTTGCAGAAATTATTTTTGGTAGCCTTCCTATTTTGTTATTGTTTACCATATATCTGTAAGTTAATAGTGTCAGACAGGTGTGGTGATGTATGCTTGTCATTCCAGTGCTTAGGAGGCTGAGATAGGAGGATCACAGGTTCGACGCCAGCCTCAGCAACTTAGTGAGACCCTGTTTCCAAATAAAATAAAAGGCTCCTGGGTTCCATCCCCAGTACCACCCCCCCAAAAAAAATATATATATACATACATATATGTATGTGTGTGTATGTGTGTATGTAGTGTCAGCATTTGTTAAGGAACTACCCTTTCATCAGAAAATAGTGAGTGGGTTTGTAGCTCAGTGGTAGAGCTCTTGCTTGGGACTTACATTACCTTGGTTTTAATCCTTAGCTCTGCAAAATAAATGGGTAAGCTCAGTGCTGTCAGCGGGAACCTGTAGTCCCAGCTACTGAGGTTGCCTAGAAGGATTATTTGAGCTCAGGAGTTTCAGGCCAGCCTTAAAATATAGCAAGCCACTGTCTCAAAACTAAAAATAAGTCATACGTGGTTGTGTATGACTGTAATCCCAGTACTTGGGAGGCTGAGATGGAAGAACAAGTTTGTTTCAAAATAAAAAATAATGTATGGCTGGGTAATAGTTCAGAGATAGTCTCTGGGTTCAATCACCATTACAATTCCCCCAGAAAACTAAATAAAGTAGAAAAAGAGAAGAAAAAGAACACAAGTGGTTGTAAAATTTGACGTTTTAGTTATTGTTGTATTTTCTTTCACGTGGCACTGGGGATTGATCCCAGAGGCATTTTACCTCTGAGTTACATCCACGGCCCTATTTTATTTTTATTTTGAAACAGGGTTTCCCTATGTGATGAATCTCACTAGTTCCTGAGGCTGTCCTTGAACCTGTGATCCTCTGCTCTCAGCCTCCTAAGTACTGGGATTATAAGCATGACCCACCACACTTGGCTGTCTTTTTTTTTTTTTTGGTACTGGGGATTGAACCCAGGGACATACTTACCCCCCTTGGTACACCGTCATCCCTTTTTATTTTGTTTTTGAAGTGCTCTTACTATTTTGTTTAGTCCTCCCTATGTTCTTGGACTAGACTTGAACCTAAGATCCCCTTTTTATCCTACAAAGTACTGGGATTATAGGCATTGGCCACCATGTCCAGCTAAAAATTGACTTTTTTTTTTGGGTGATGGTACTGGGGATTTAACTCACGGCCTCATACATGCTCGGCAAGTGCTCGAACACTTAGCTACAGCCCGAGACAAAAATTCACTTTTTTTTTGCGGTACTAGGGATTGAACCCAGGGGCATTCTACCTCGGTGCTACACCCCCAGCCCTATTTTTGTTCCTTTTTTTTTTTTCTGTACCTGGGATTGAACCCAGGGGTGTTCTACCTCTGCGCTACCCCCCGGCCCTATTTTTTTTATACTTTATTTTGAAACCGGGTCTCACGAAGTTGTGGAGGGCCTCACTAGGTAGAGAGAGAGAGCGCGAGGGGAGAGAGCTGAGGCTGGTCATGAACTCAGATCCTCCGGTCTCAGCCTCCCAAAGTTCTGGGATTACAAGCGTGTGCCACCACGCCCGGCTTGTTCCTTTTTGTTTTTTTTTTGTTTTTTTTTGTGATACCGGGGAGTGAACCCAGGGGTGTTCTACCTCCGCGCTATGTCCCTGGCCCTATTTTTTTTATCCTTTATTTTGAAACCGGGTCTCACGAAGTTGCGGAGGGCCTCACTAAGGAGAGAGAGAGAGATGGAGAGAGAGAGCAAGAGAGCTGAGGCTGGCTGCGAACCCGGATCCTCTGATCTCTGCCTCCGAAAGTACTGGGATTACAAGCGTGTGCCACCACGCCTGGCTTGTTCCTTTTTTTGAAACAGGGTCTCACTAAGTTTCAGAGGGCCTCTCTAGGCAGCTGAGGCTGGCCGCAAACCCAGATCCTTCAGTTTCAGCCTCCAAAGTACTGGGATTATAAGCATAGTTGATGAAAGTTTTAATTGCTTTGTTCTAACATTAATGTATCTCTTAAGTTTTAAAATAATTATATAAGGCTGGGCGTGGTGGCGTACACTTGTAATCCTAGTACTTTGGGAGGCGAAGACTGGAGGATCTGGGTTCGCGGCCAGCCTCAGCTCTCTCTCTCTCTCCCTGTCTCTGTCTCTGTCTCTCTCTCTCTCTCTCTCTCTCTCTCTCCTTCCCGAGTGAGGCCGTCCGCAACTTCGTGAGACCTGGTTTCAAAATAAAGTATAAAAAAAATAGGTCCGGGGGTGTAGTGTGGAGGTAGAACGCCCTGTGTTCAATCCTTGGTACCTCAAAAAAAAAATTATATATATATATATATATATATATATATATATATATATGGCTTGTAAGGGATTGTTGCACAAACCAAACTGTTTAATATTAATATGTATTTTCTTTTTAGGTTCGAGATGTGAGGATGATTTCTGATAGAAATTCCAGACGATCAAAAGGAATTGCTTATGTGGAGTTCGTTGATGTAAGCTCAGTGCCTCTAGCAATAGGATTAACTGGCCAACGAGTGTTAGGAGTGCCAATCATAGTACAGGCATCCCAGGTAATTTTTCTCTTGGATCAGAATTGGTTCATTAATTGTAGAGAAGGCCTATTGACTGGTATACTGCTGTAGTATCCTGAGCATTATATATGTTAAACACCATTTACCTTGAATTTGATGTTCTAAGGGTGCTTTCTCTTTTGCTTTGTCATGATTACTTCCATATATTCTCAGTACCATCCTGTTTCATTTTAATGTAAGTTGCAAACATTCATTTCATGAAAATGAGCAGCCTCAGCAATTTATCCAGACCCTGTTTTTATTTTTTATTGCAGTACTGGGGATTGAACCTAGGGGCCTTCTACCTCCAAGCTATATCCCCAGCCCTATTTTTTATACTTTATTTTGAAACAGGGTCTCACTATGTTGCAGGGGGCCTCACTAAGCTGAGGGTAGCTGCGAACCCAAATCTTCTGGTCTCAGCCTCCCAAGTACTGGGATTAGAAGTGTGCACCATCACGCCTGGCTCAGATCTTGTTTCTTTTTTTTTTTTTTTTTTTTTGCAGTACTTGGGATTGAACCCAGGGGCGTTCTACCTCTGCGCCACACCCCCGGCCCTATTTTTTTATACTTTATTTTGAAACCAGGTCTCACGAAGTTGCGGAGGGCCTCACTAAGTGGAGAGAGAGTTGAGGCTGGCCGCTAACCCGGATCCTCCGGTCTCTGCCTCCCAAAATACTGGGATTACAAGTGTGCGCCACCACGCCCGGCTTCAGATCTTGTTTCAAAATATAAAATAAAGCTGAAAGGCGGGCATTGTGACAGCTACTTGTAATCTTAGTACTTGGGAGGCTGAGACAGGAGAATTGCATGCAGGTTCAAAGCCAGTTTCTACAACTTAGCAAGGTTCTCAGCAACCTAGTGAGACCAAAGCCAGGCATCCTGTCTTATGCTTGTAATCCACTAGTTGAGAGACTGAGACAGGAGTCCTGATTGCAGGTTCGAGGACAGCAGCAGCTAGTAGTGAGTCTCTCATCAACCTAGTGTGATCCTGTTTCTAAAAAAAACCAAAAAAATAAAATAGAACTGGGAGTACATAGCTCAGTGGTAGAATGCCCCTGCATTCAATACCCAGTACGACCAAAAAAAATAAATAAATGAAAAGGGCTGGGGGATAGAATGCTCCTGTACACCACACAGCTGGGGATTTAACTGGGGCTTCTGCCTTTGAGCTATACCCACAGACTTTTGCATGTTTTGTGTTGTTTTTTTTTTTGTTGTTGTTGTTCTGGGGATTGAACCCAGGGTCACTCTAATTCTGAGCTGCATTCCCATCTCTCTTTTTTTGGGGGTACTGGGAATGAACTCCGGGGCATTTTACCTCCGAGCTACATCCCCAGCCCTGTTGTTTTTTTTTTTTATTCATTTTTGAAACAGGATCTCACTAAGTTGTGGAGGGCCTCACAAGTAGCTGAGGCTGCCTGTGAACCCAAATTCTCCGGTCTCAGTCTCCCAAGTACTGGGATTACAAGCATGTGTCACCGTGCCCAGCTTTAATTTTTTTTTTTTTTTTCGGTACTGGGGATTGAACCCAGGGGATTCTACCACCCCCATCCCTATTTGAGCCCTATTTTTTATTGTTTATTTTGAAACAGAGTCCAACTCAGTTATAGAGGGCCTCACTAAGTGGCTGAGGCTAGCTGCAAACCTGCAATCCTCATATCTCAGTCTCCCAAGTACTGGGATAACAAGCATGTGCCACCACGCTGGCCTTACTTTTTACTTTTATTTTATTAATTAACTTACTTATTTTTGTGGTTCTGGGGATTGAACTCAAGGGCATTCTACCTCTGAGGTATATCCCCAGCCCTATTTTATCCTTTTATTTTGAAACAGGGTCTAAGTTGCGGAGGACCTCACTTAAGTTATTGAGGCTTGCTGTGAGCCTGCAATCCTCCTGTCTCAGCCTCCCTGGTACTGGGATTAAAAGAATTTGCCACCACGCCTGGCTTCATTTTTATTTTGAGATTGATCTTCACTAAGTTCCAGAGGTCTTTTCTAAATTGTTGTGGCTTGCACTTCTCCTATTTCAGCCTCTCAAGTGTGGGGATTAAAAGCGTGTGCCACCACACCTGGATGTATGTTTTATTTTCAGACACTGGAGGTTCTTCCCAGGATCCTAAGGGTCTCTGTAAATTACTGAGACTGTTCTGTGTTAGTTTTCCAAGTTACAGGGATTATGCACATGCTCCACCACCCCTGGGCACAAAATTTTTTCAATGTAATATTTTTACTGTGTTATATTACACGTGTATATTATCTTTAGAATATTTTGAAGAAACATCAGTTCTAGGTATAATTTTTCCTTGGGTTACTGGGGATTGAACACAGCATTCTACCATAGAGCTACACTTCCAACCCTATTTTATTTTTATTTTAAATAGGGTCTGGTCAAGTTGCTTAGCATCTAGCAAAGTTGATGAGGCTGGCTGCACACCGGTGGTAATCCTACTGTATTATCCTCCCAATTACTGGGATTACTGTCATGCGCCACCACAACCAGCTGAGTTCTAGCATTTTTGAAAGTAAGATGCTACAATCTAGTTTGGAAACTATGGACTATTTAAGATAATCAGAATTAATATTTTTGTGGTGTGTTTGTGTGTGGAATTGAACCCAGGGGCATTCTACCTCTGATGTATACCCTCAGCACTTTTTATTTTTTAGTTTTTTAACTGGGTGTAACTAGGTGCTTAGAGTCTCACTATGTTGGTGAGGATCTCCTTGAACCGGTGATCCTTCCTCTTGACTCAGCCTCCCAAATACTGGGATTTAGTCTTGCACCACCATGCCCAGCAATATTTTTCTCTTTCTAATAATCTTAATGTAGTCGTAGCCATGTAACTTGTTAGTCTCATTTTTATATTGTATGGTTTACTGGGGATTCAACTCAGTGACAGTTTATCTCTGCCAATATATACCCTCAGCCCTCTCTTATTTATTTTTTTCTGGTTCAAGTGATTGAACTCAGGGCCATTCTATCTCTGAGGTACACCCCAGCTATATATTTTGAAACAAGGTCATCCCTAGGTTGATGTGAGACAGTCACTTTTGCTGAGGTTGTCCTCAAACCTGTAATTCTCCTGTCTCAGCTTCCCACGTACTGGTATTACAAGGTGCAACACCACTCCAGGCTCCTATTTTATTGTCAGTGATGTAATAGAGTCTTTTTTTTGGAACTGGGGATTGAACCAAGGGGCATTCTATATCCTAGCTATAGCCCCAGCCCTGTTTTTTATTCTTTATTTTGGAACAGGGTCTCATTACATTGCGGAGGGCCTCACTAAGTAGCTGAAGATGGCCAAGAATCTGTGATCTTCCTGTCTCAGTATCCTAAATTACTGGGATTACAAGTGTGTGTCACCACGCCCGACTCGTGATAGAATCTTGCTAAATTGCTGAGGCTGGTCTCAAACCTGTGATCCTCCTCTCTCAGACTCCTCTAAGTACTGGGATTAAAAAGGCAAGCGCTACCATGTCCGGCTTAGGCCATTAATCTTTAGATGCATCCTGTTATCAGACATGCTAAATGTGAAAAGTTAGCAATATTTATTCAAATGAACATATTGAACGACAGCCTGGCAAACTTGGGAATTGAGGGTCATTCTGCCTCAGACCTAAATCCCTAGCCCTTTTTTTTTTTTTTTTTTTTTGGTGGTACTCAGGATTGAATTCTGGAGCATTCTAACTCTGAGCTACACCACAAGCCCTATTTTATTTTAATTTTGAAACAGGTTCTGGCTAGGTTATTGAGAGTCTGACTAATACTGGAGGCTGTTCTTGAACCTGCAATCCTCCTATCCTGGCCTCCCAAGTACTGGGATTACGGGCATGTGCCATCATGCCCAGCTTTTTTTTTTTTTTTTTGCGGTACCGGGGATTGAACTCAGGGGCGTTCTACCTCCATGCTATGCCCCCGGCCCTATTTTTTATACTTTATTTTGAAACCGGGTCTCACGAAGTTGCTAAGGCATGCCCAGCTATTTTTATTTTGAGGTATTTTCTTGCTTTGTTGCTGAGTTGCTGAGGCTGGTCTGGAACCTGTGATCTTCCTTTCTCAGCCTCCCAAGTACTCCAATTAAGTTTACACCCCACTCGCTGCTGAACAAATATACATTTCGCTGTTGTTTTTTTTTATAGTGTAGATTGAACCCAGGGGTATTCTATACCCCAAGTCCTATTTTATTTTTTATTTGGAAACAGTATTTTTACGTTATTAAGGCTGGTCTCGAACCTTTGGTCCTCTTTAGCCTTCGTTTTTTTTTTTTTTTTTTTTTTTTGCGGTACCAGGGATTGAACCCAGGGTCATTGTACCTCTGCGCTACACCCCCTTCCCTATTTTTTATACTTTATTTTGAAACCGTGTCTCACGAAGTTGCAGAGGGCCTCACTAAGTAGAGAGAGAGGGAGAGAAAGAGAGACAGGGAGAGAGAGAGAGTGAGCTGAGGCTGGCCGTGAACCCGGATCCTCTGGTCTCTGTCTCCCAAAGTACAAGGATTACAAGTGTGCGCCACCACACCCGGCTATCTCTTCAGCCTTCTAAGTACCGTGATTAAAGGCTTGTGCCACTATGCTGGACTGACCTATTGTTATTTTTTGGGGGGGGGTCCTGGTGATTGAACCCAAAGGCATTTTGTCTCCAAGACGATATTTTGTTTTTACACGCACGCGCGTGTGTGTTTTTTACTGGGGATTGAATCCAAGTGCATTCTACCTCCTTGCTACACCCCCGGCCCTAAGTTTTTATTCTTTATTTTGAAACAGGGTCTTACTAAGTAGCTGAGGTGGCCGTGAACCTGCAATCCCCTATCTCAGCTTCCCAGGTACTGGGAGTACAAGTGTTCGCTACCCCGTCCGGCCTCATTTCTTATTTGGAAACAGGGTCTCAGTAGTTTGTTGAGAGCCTCTCTAAATTGTCCTGGCTGGATTTGGTCCTCTTGTCTCAGCCTCACAAGGAATGGGATTACAATCATGTGCCACCACACCTGACTCAACCTAATATAATTTTATGATTGATTTTATTTAGAAATGAAGTACTGTATGATTTAGTATATAACTCATTAAAATTTTCATCATTAAACATATATTACATTTGTTACCTTAGCCATTATTAATTGTATAATTCAGTGCTATTAATTAAATTTCAAATGCCGGTAATTCCAGTACATGGGAAGGTGAGACAGGTTGATACCACATTCAAGGACAGCCCCAGCAACTTAGGGAGACTCTTTCAAGAATAAAAAACAGAAAGGGGGTATTTCAGAGGTAGAATGCCTCTGGGTTGAATCTTCAGTACCCCAAAATCCCCAAAATGCGATTACGTTACATCATACCAAAGAGAAACTGTACCCATAAAGCTATAATTCTGTCTTTTAGGGGTCTATAAATTTGCCTATTCTAAATTTCTCATATAAATGGGTTTATATAATATGTTTTTAATACCTTTGTGTCTTACTCAGCATAATATCTTCATCTCTCTGTTTACCTTTGTTGTCATTGAAGAAACTGTGGTCTGTTAAACCAGATTTGTATTACTATATGATGTGAACTGTGTTTTATTTCTAGGCAGAAAAAAACAGAGCTGCAGCAATGGCAAACAATTTACAAAAGGGAAGTGCTGGACCTATGAGGCTTTATGTGGGCTCTTTACACTTTAATATAACCGAAGATATGCTACGGGGGATCTTTGAACCTTTTGGAAGAGTAAGTCCAAGTTGTTGAATAGGTTCTTTAAATTTTGTATATCTGATTAGTTATATTTCTGTGGGATTAAGAGAGAAGGGTTTGTTTTTGTGAAAAAAAAAATTTTTTTTTTGCGGTACCGGGGGTTGAATCCAGGAGCTTTCTACCTCCGCGCTACGCCCCCGGCCCTATTTTTTTATACTTTATTTTGAAACCGGGTCTCACAAAGTTGCGGAGGCCCTCACTAAGGAGAGAGAGAGAGAGCTGAGGCTGGCCACGAACCTGGATCCCAGACCCCTGTTTGGAAAAAGGGTCTCACTAACGTTTTGAGAGCCTCATGGAGTTGAGGCTGCCTTCAAACCTGTGATCCTTCTGTCTAGGCCTCTCAAGTACTGGTTTTACAATGATGCGCCATCATGACCTGTTGGCATTCTACCTCTGATTTACACACCCAGCCCTTTTTATTTTTTGTTTGAAATGAGGTTTTCCTAGGTTGTTGAGAGTCTTGCTAGGTTGCAGGGGCTAGTCTAACCTCCAATCCTTCATGACTTTGAAGTCTCAGCCTTCAAAGTCATGGCGTGAACCATTATGCTTGGTTGAGGCATATTTTTTTACTGAAATTTTAGGGTATGTAAAGATGGTTTTTCTTCTAAATTGAGGAATTCAAATGTTCTGTTTCTGTCCATCCGATCCTTGTTTTACAATAGGTTCTTATTTTGGAATTGTCAATTTTTTTTTTTTTGTGGTACCAGGGATTGAACCCCGGGGCGTTCTACCTCCGTGCAATACCCTTGGACCTATTTTTTATACTTTTATTTTGAAACCGGGTCTTAGGAAGTTGCGGAGGGCCTCACTAAGTAGAGAGAGAGAGAGAGAGAGAGAGAGAGCGCGGAGGCTGGCTGCGAACCCAGATCCTCCGTTCTCTGCCTCCCAAAGTACTGGGATTACAAGTGTGCGCCACCACGCCCGGCTTATTATGTGTCAATATTAAGGCTGTTATGGTTTAAAAGATTTCATTTTGTCACTGGAAATGAAAACATTGGCTTTGCATATGGTGTGTGTGTGTGTGTGTGTGTGTGTGTGTGTGTGTGTGTGTGTGTGTTACCAACTGGGGATTGAACCCAGGGACATTGTAATCCTGACTTTATTTCTTTATTTTTACTTAATTTTTGCGTCTGTGTGTTTGGTACTGGGAATGGAGCCCATCGGCCTTCTACCTCCAGGCTATACCCCTAGACCTATTTTATTTTTTATTTGGAAAAAGGTCTTGCTAAATTGCTGAGAACCTCACTAAGTTGCTGAGGCTGGCTTCGAACCTGCTATTCTCTGTCTCAGCCTACCAAATACTGGAATTACATGTGTGCTTTACCATGACTGGGTTCAGAGAGTAACCTCTTGCTTGGGAAGTTTCTAGGTCATAAGAAGGTTGTGGGGCTGTGTCTGTTAAGGGTTATAAGTTCTCAATTCTTTATAGTGTATGGTGTAGTGTAAGTTCTCATTTAAAGTCTTTAAGAAGACTTTTCATGGCCGGGCGTGGTGGCGCACGCTTGTAATCCCAGTACTTTGGGAGGCGGAGACCGGAGGATCCGGGTTCGCGGCCAGCCTCAGCTCTCTCTCTCTCTCTCTCTTTCTTTCCTTAGTGAGGCCCTCCGCAACTTCGTGAGACCCGGTTTCAAAATAAAGTATAAAAAATAGGGCCGGGGGCGTAGCGCGGAGGTAGAATGCCCCTGCATTGAATCCCCGGTACCGCAAAAAAAAAAAAAAAGACTTCATAACATGTCTCAATGAATAAAATACTTTTGCCCTTTTTCCTTTTGAGTGATGTAATAATATGTGACATTTAAACATTTAATTTTAGATTGAAAGTATCCAGCTCATGATGGATAGTGAAACTGGTCGATCTAAGGGATATGGATTTATTACGGTAAGTAAATACCATGATTAATATTATTACGTAACTTCATTTCAGTGTAATAAAATTATATTTGTTAATGATTGTCAGGAAGGTAGCATAATTACTATTTAAAAGTGGTTTAAATTAGCAGGGAGTAGCTATTTCTTTTTTCTTTTCTTTCTTGGTGGTTAGTATTGAACCCAGAGGTATTATATCTCCAAAATGCTGTATCCCCATCCCTTGGTGCTAGGGGTTGAACTCAGGGACATTCTACCTCTGAGCTATACCTCGGTCCTATTTTACTTCTTATTTTGATGCAGGGTCTCACTAAGTTGCTGAGGCTGGCTACAAACCCATCATTCTCCTGTCTCGGCCTCCCAAGTACTGGGATTACAAGCGTGTGCCAACACTCTGGCCCAGTCTAGCCATTTCTAGCACTAAATTTCCACCATAAATGAAAGTTAAGCCATTTCCCTATTATCCTGTACTCTGATTTTTACATGTCGTCGGTTTCTTAGGCTTTTTATATATTTGAGGTGTTACTTTATTACCTGACTCCTTTTTCCTATCTTTTTTGTGTGTATGTGGTACTGGGGATTGAACCCAGAGGCATTTTACCACCAAGCTATACCTGCAGCCCCATTTTATTTCTTATTTGGATACAAGGTCTTGCTACGTTGAGGAGAGGTTCGGTAAGTTGCTGAGGCTGACTTTGAACCTGCGATCCTCCTGTCTTAGCCTGCCAAGTACTTGGATTACAAGCATGCACCACCAAGCCAGGCTTTTTTTTTTTTTTTCTTTTTAATTTGTTACTTTGGATTCAGTCCAGGGGCATTCTCCCATAGTCATACTCCTAGCCCTTTTTATTTTTTATTATTGAAACAGGGTTTTGCTAGGTTGCTGAGGATGTCTTAGTTTGCAGTCTGCACTTGAATCTGAGGTATTCCTGTCTTACCTTCCGTAGTACTTGGATCCCAGGAATTGGCCAGCAAGCCAACACATTATTACACATTCTTTTATATATTTATTTATTTTTGTGGTACTGGGATTGAACCCAGTTACATTCTATCTTTGAGGTATACCCCTACGGCTGTTTTCATTTTTATTTCGAAACAAGATCTCACTAAGTTGATGAGAGTCTCACTATTTGATGAGGTTCCCCCCAAACCTGTGATTCTTCTCTCTAAGCTTCCCAAATACTGGGACTATAGGCTTTGTGCCACCATGCTTTGTTTATTAAACATTATTGATGGATTTTGTTTTACTAAAAATTGTATTTAGCTTGGTGTGGTGGCGCACACTTGTAATCCTAGTATTTGTGAGGCTAAGACAAGAGGATCACAGGTTCCTGGCTATCTTGAGCTTTTTATTGAGGCCCTCCACAACTTATTGATACCGTGCTTCAATATAATGAAAAAAAATAGGGCTTGGGTTTTAGCTCAGTGTATATTGCCCCTGGATTCAATCCTTACTACCACCAGAAAAAAATAACTTTAATATGTTATAACCAATTCTAGGATTGTTATCATAATCATGGCAGTCCAGTTGTAATAGTATTATCAAGCAGCTGCTGGAATAATTGTGAACAGATGTGCTTTTCTTTCTTTTTTTTGGTGGTGCTAGGATTCTCGGGTATCATATGCTAGAGGTCGACCACTCAGCTACTTCTGCAACCCTTGTTTTGCTGCTTTTTTTTTTTTGCACTACTGGAGATTGAGCTCAGGGGCCTTCTACGTCTAGCGATACCCTAAGCCCTATTTTTATTCTTTTCTTTGAAACAGGGTCTCACTAAGTAGCTGAGGCTAGCCATGAACCCGGATCCTCCTGTCTCAGCCTCCCACATACTGGGATTACAAGCAAGTGCCAACATGCCTGGCTGCTTTATTAATTAATTAATTTACTTATTTATTTTTTGGAGGTACTCGGGATTAGACCCCAGGGCTGGGTTACATCCTGAGCCCCCCCCTTTTTGGATTCGAAACATGCTTCACTAATATGTTGAGAGCCTCGATAAGTTGATGTATCTGGCTGTAAACGTGAAATATTCTTGTCTCAACCTCCTAAGTACTTGGATTATAGGTGTGTATCACCTCTAATATCAATTTGGAGACTAGTATATTTTACTAAAAGGTAATGAACTGTACTGAAACATAGTGATCATTGTACAAAGCTAGACTATATAAATTCCCATGGAGTATATTTATTAAATGTATTCTTTTTTTTTTTTTGGTACTGGGGGTTGAACCCAGGGGCATTCCACCTCCCAGCTACACCCCCAGCCCTATTTTTTGTTCTTTATTTTGAAACAGGGTCTCACTAAGTTGCAGAGAGCCTCAGTAAGTAGCTGAGGCTGGCACTGACCTGCAGTCATCCTGTATCAGCCTCCCAAGTACTAGGATTACAAGCGTGGGCCACCACACCCAGCTTTATTAAATGTATTCTTTTATAGCTACTGTCTGCAGTTGTTTCCATTTTAGTAACAATTATTTTTAAAAATTCTACTACTTGATAAGGTATGGAATGAACAAGTAAAACCAGTAGTGTGGAGTTATTTTTTTCTTTTTAACTGGTACTGGGGATTGAACCCAGGAACATTTTGTCTTTGAGCTACCCCCACAACATTATTTTTTGATTTTGAAACATGATCTCACTAAGTTGCTGAGGCTGGCTTCAAACCTGCTATCCTCCTATCTTAGCCTCCTATGTACTGGTATTACAGACGGTTCCTTCCAGTCTGGCTTGTGTTTAGTTTTTCCTTTGATTTATACTACCAGTCAATTAAATCTTAATTTGTATCTGTTTATGGTCTGATCATGTACACTGTTTTTCCTGTAGCTTCTAATTTTTACTTTGTCTCCCACCCAGAAGTCATTATTCCAGTTACTATGTTATTTTAACAAATAATTATATTCTTACCTTAGTTGCATATATATAAATTAATGTACCTCTACTCCATCCCTCTATTACAGTTTTCTGACTCAGAATGTGCCAAAAAGGCTTTGGAGCAACTTAATGGATTCGAACTAGCAGGAAGGCCGATGAAAGTTGGTCACGTTACTGAGCGTACGGATGCTTCTAGTGCTAGTTCATTTTTGGATAGTGATGAACTGGAAAGAACTGGAATTGACCTGGGAACAACTGGTCGTCTACAGTTAATGGCAAGACTTGCAGAGGGTAGGTTTTTCTGTGTCATGCATATTTTATTGTTAGAGTGGTGAAAAAGGATTGTTTTTCCCATTTTGGAATTATTGTTAGCCTTAGCATATTTAGTTTCAATAAGCAAAATTACGTTCCTTTATTTTGCGGTACTGGGGATTGAACCCAGGGGCATTCTACCTCCAAGTTCCACCCCCACCCCTACCCCTATTTTTTATTCATTATTTTGAAACCATGTCTCACTAAATTGCAGAGAGCCTCACTAAGTAGTTGAGGCTGGCCTGGAATCTGGGATCCTCTTGTCTCAGCCTCCCATGTACTGTAATTACAAGCATGCGCCACCACGGATGGCTAAATTACATAGCTTTAAAGTAGTTGTGGAATCTATATTATAGTGTATGTTTTGTATCACAGCATAAATTACTGAATTTTTCTGTTACCATATGTAGGAATATGTTAGAGCTGGCATACACTGTGTAGTTTGAGTGAGGCAACAGTGATAGTATGTACTTAGAAAAGTTGGTTTCTCTGTTCTTAGCATAGTTACGATTTCAAGACCTTTTCTCTTACAGGTACAGGTTTGCAGATTCCACCAGCAGCACAGCAAGCTTTACAAATGAGTGGCTCTTTGGCATTTGGTGCTGTGGCAGGTAGGAATTGAATCTTTTCTAATTTGAAATCATTTTCATCTAATTCGAAATTTACCAAATTTTTGCATTTAAAAGGACTAACTGAGAATTCAATTCATCAAGTACTTCTACCTTAAAAATTCCTAAAGTTCATGTAAGGAAGTGTCGGTTTAGGAGAGAAAATTTCTACTAATCAGCATAAGCTGTCAGAATAGTTTGGAAACATTCCTTTATTTTTAGTTGGAATTGACATAAGGTTTGGTGTTTTTTTTGGTTGGGCAGGTTACTGTAGATTGAACTCAGGCCTTCTGCTGAGCTACTCCCCTGTAGTTTGAGTGAGGCCTGATTTTATGTTTTAATTTTGATACAGTCTCTTACTAAATTGATGAGTCTTGCACAAACCTGTGATCCTCTTGTCTCAGCCTCCAAACCATTGAGTATTCAGACATTCTCTACCACACCTGGCTAGATTCAGTCTTTTTAAATGTGTGTGTCTGTGTGTTAGTTTCCCCAGTAACTTTCTATTTTGGAACTACACCCTCAGCCCTATTTTTTTTTTTTTTTTTTTTTTTTTTTTTTTGCGGTACCGGGGATTGCACCCAGGGGTGTTTTACCTCTGGGCTACACCCCCTGCCCAATTTTTTTTATACTTTATTTTGAAACCGGGTCTCACGAAGTTGCGGAGGGCTTCACTAAGTAGCTGAGGCCAGTCGGGATCCCGCATCCTCCGGTCTCTGCCTCACAAGAACTGAGATTACAAGCGTGCGCCACCACTCCCGGCCTCCCAGCCCTATTTAGTTTTTTATTTCAACAGTGTTTCACTAAGATATGTTGACGCTGGCATGAACCAGCCATCCTTCTGTCTCAGACTGCCAAGTGGTGGGATTATAAGCATGCACCACCATGCCCGGCTAAGTTATTCTTCTTGAGGAATAGTTTGAAAGAAAGTGTTAAATATTTGAGTTAACAAAATACCAAAACTCCAAGTCAAGCTTTATTTAGCACAGCTACAAAAGTAGAGTGAAGGGACAGTCTGTTTTGGAGTCATGCAAACTGGTTCAGTTTTTATATTATTTATTTATGGCACTGAGGATTGAATCCAGGGGCATTCCACCTCCGAGCTACACCCTCAGCCCCCCCTTTTTTTTTCTATACTGGGGATTGAACCCAGGGGCAATTCTACCTCCAAGCTACACCCCCAGCCCTATTTTTGTTTTTTTGTTTTTTTGTTTTTTGCTTTACTGGGGATTTAATCCAGGGGCAATTCTACATCTTGGCTATACCCCAGCCCTATTTTTTTATTCTTTATTTTGAAACTGGGTCTCACTAAGTTGCAGAGGGCCTCATTAAGTAGCTGAGGCTGGGTTCAAACCTGCATCCTCTTGTCTTAGCCTCCCAAGTACTGGGATTACAAGCGTGTGCCACCACGCCTGGCTTGGGTTCAGTTTTTAAAACACTGATTCCATCTCCTTTTGTGTGTGTGGGGGGTACTGGGGGATTGAATCCAGGGGCATTCTACCACTGAGCTACACCCCCAGCCCATTTTTATTTATTTTGAAACAGCGTCTGCGTAAGTCCTGGATGGCCTCACTATGTAGCTGAGGATGACCGGGAACCTGCTATACTCTACTCTTGTCTCAGCCTCCCAATTACTGGGATTACAAGCATGCGCTACCAAGCCAGACTTGGTTCCATCTCTTTTATAGTTTAATGACCAGAAATTTGCTTACATAAATCTTCATATTGACCTAGGAAATAAGATTTCATTTTGAAACGTCAATCTCATAACTTTTAGAACTTGTAAGATAAACCATGTATTTTTTTTGTTTCTTGGATGATAGGAAATCTTTATCCTAAGACAGTATGGCAATTTTACATCCAAGGTCATTCTTTTTTGTGGGGATGGAGACTATGGGCTTTCTACCCCGGAGCTACACCCCCACCCCTAATTTTTATTTATTTTTAAACATGGTCTCTCTAAGTTACAGAGGGACACACGAAGTAGCTGAGGCTGGCCACGAACTTGGGGTCCTCCTGTCTTACCTTCCCATGTACTGGGATTACAAGTTTGTCACCACACCTGGCCCCAGAGTTTTTCTTTGATCTAAAAAGTTATGTTTAAGACCCTGGTAATTACCTGAATATATGAAAGTGTCTATGCAGTGTGGACATAGATCTCATCTAACAGGGTCCCTTCATTGTTAGCATTTTTGGTGGGTAACCAAAAGTGATTACCTTTAGAGAATGTGCCTTTCACCAGGTGTGGTGGCATACACCTATAATGCTCTTACTTGGGAGGCTATAACAGGAGAATGTTGGGTTTGAGGGTAGCCTCAGTGCCTTACCAAGACTCTCAGAAGCTTTGCAAGACCCTTTATCAAAATAAAATTGATTTGGGGGTGTGGCTTAGCGATAGAAAGCCCCTGTGTTCAACTTCAGTAACATAAACAAAAAAGACAGAGTATGCCTTTGGTCTTCTCTCTATCCTATCAAATAATTAAATTATCTTTATAAATCTTATATGACTTTATTATCTACAATTCCTGACAACCAGTCCATTGTATTCTTATGAGAAGGAAAATTGTAACGGTTGAGGCATTTCTGTATTTGATGACTCCACATGTATCTTTTTGTTATTCCTTTCGTATATACATAACATTATTTTTGACACTTAAAGTTAAGTTTTAGCTATTTAACTGTTTACAGAGAATTATTATTCATAGAATGCTACTTGCTGTAATTGAAGATATTCAAGTGAACTCATCACTTCCCGAAACAATCCCTGTTCTTAAGGTTTGAAAGTTATTTTACCTGGAAACTGTCTTCCTTTATTGTTTCCCATTGTTTCTGCCATTCTAATTTAGAAAATGTTGGGTTATTAACTGGGTATTCCACTAATAGGCTGTTGAAAAAGACTGGTTCCCAACCTTCAAGAAATATATGAGTTATTTTTAAGCAATGTCATATTCCGGATATCTAACAAATATGTTGATTTGCTCTATATAAGTAAAATTTTTTATTGAAGGGTTTTTAGTGTTTAGCACGCTTACCACCATCATTTTTTTCTTTTCAGCATTGGGGATTGAACCCAGGGACATTCTACCTCAGAACCATACCCCAACCCTATTTTTGGTTCTTTATTTTGACACAGGGTCTCACTAAGTTGCAGAGGGCCTCACTAAGTAGCTGAGGCTGG
>PVJS01020543.1:0-32481 GCA_004027185.1 Glis glis | reverse complement strand
CCCCCACCCCCATCTTTTTTTTTTTTTTTTACGGTACTGGGAATTGAACCCAGGGGCATTCTACCTCCGAGCTGCACCCCCAGGCCTATTTTTTTTTATTCTTTATTTTGAAACAGGGCCTCACTAAGTAGCTGAGGCTGGCCGCAAACCCGGATCCTCTGGTCTCAACCTCCCAAGTACTGGGATTACAAGCGTGCGCCACCACACCTGGCTCACCCCCATCTTTGATAGCAATTTTTTTATAGGAGAGAAATAGAAATGTTTATTTAAAAGAAACATCTCTGAACCGGATGTAGTGGCACATGCCTATAATCCCAGTACTTGGGAGGCTGGGACAGGAGGATCACAGGTTCGCGGCCAAACTCAGCAACTTAGGTCCTTTATAACTTAGAAAGATCGTCTCAAAATAAAAAATAAAAATAAAATAGGGCTGGGAGTGTGGCTCAGAGGTAGAATGCCCCTGGGTTCAATCCTCAGTACCACAAAAAAAGAAAAGAAACATCTCCGTAAGAAAAAAATGTACAAGAGGAGTGATGAAGAGCAAGAGAGGGAGGGACGAGAAGCTGGGCTGGAAGGCACTGTGCAGCTCTGGGGGGACCCAGGCCCCACGAGAAGCACGGGCACACGGCTCCAGCAGAAGGCTGCCAGGCCAAGAAGGTAAGGCCAAGGATACCAGCTTTCCTGCTTTTTAAACAGAAGCCCAAAATCTGGACTTCTAAGTGAAACCCCACATTTCTTTAACATTGGCTCACATTTTTTACAAACTGAGAGGATCAAGTGAAACCTCCCAAGGGCATGACTCAGCTCTCCGGCTGCAGTCTCTGCCAGCGGGGATGGAGTAGATGTGGTCACCTGCTTCCTGAGCGTCTGCGGCCAGGGAGCCCCCCTCCAGAGCTGGCACTGTGTGGTGGCCACTCTCGCTATCCCTGGGCACTTGCCACACTCCCCAGTGCACTCGGGCCTCCCAAAGATGCAGACATTGTCTCACATCACCACCACCCCAGCACCTGCCCCTCCTCTGCCTGGCCTGGCCCTGACACAGGTGGGGGGTGACCTATAAGGCCAGTGTACTGGGAGGCCTGTGTGGCCAGTCCAACAAGGGGACCCATCATGGTGTCATGATAACACTCCCTGAGGTCCCTTTCAGAAATATGATCCCTTTTCAAAGTGAAAATAACAAAAAAAGGAAATGCACCTGCAGCACCAGCAAAGGAGAATGCGGCGCAGAGAATGCGCATGTGCGCAGGTTAGACTGCAGGAGCTCATGCAAGCTCATTAAAGCCTCCTACTGGCCCAGGTGACATGCAGCCAGGGCCTTGTTTGAACGCTTATTTTTTTAAACACAAGGTCATGGGTATAAAGTAACTTCTCCAGGGGGGTCACAGTGACCCTTGCATTCCCAGACAAATGCAGCCCCTGATGAGCTAGGGTGTCACAAAAGCAGTGACCCGGCCCCAGCCCGGTGGCCCAGCAGCAGGGCCACTCTTGAGTTGCCCAGAAGACCTCAGGCCTCCTGAGCGCTTTTAGAATCCTGAGGGATGGAGCGTGGCTCACACCCACTTCTCAGACTCTGGCAAACACAGAGAATCAGGACAAGCATAAGGAGTAAGAACACGAGCGAGCCCCAGATGGAAGGTGCCCGGGCCACTGAGCCACCTTCCAAACAGAGATGCCTGCTTTGGAATGGTACGTGAGTGACAAATAAAATTCTAGTGTGTTGGACCACTGCAATGTCATGGCTTATTTGCACAACAACTAGGGTCAGTTCCTCTAAAACAGGAGTAGAAAGAAAGAAAAATACTGTGGGTGGAGAAAACAAATGCTCTCCAGGGTGAGTAGCTCAAGACCAAAGCAGTGCAGAAGGACACACCTGCTGAGAGGGAGCAACCAGCACCTCCTCCACGCAGCCTAGCAGCCTAGGCACTCTGGGGTACCAAGGATTGAACCCAGGGGCATTCTACCTCCGCGCTACATTCCCGGCCCTATTTTTTTTATCCTTTATTTTGAAACCGGGTCTGACGAAGTTGCAGAGGGCCTCACTAGGTAGAAAGAAAGAGAGAAAGAGACAGAGACAGAGAAAGAGAGAGAGAGACAGAGAGAGCGAGCTGAGGTTGGCCGCGAACCTGGATCCTCCGGTCTCCGCCTCCCAAAGTACTGGGATTACAAGCGTGCGCCACCACACCCGGCCCAGGCACTCTTAATACACACTCACGCATAACATGGTAATAACAGCGGGCAGGAGGACACTTTGGAAAGTGACGGATATGCCCATGGCCTTGGGGGGGGGTTCACAAGCGTATACTTATCCCCAGACTCATCACATTGTAGACATTAGATAACTACAGTTTTTTATATGTCCATCAAACCTCTTTAAAGAAAAAAAAAGTTGTGTATGGTACTGGGAAGTGAACCCAGAGCATTCTACCTCTGAGCTACATCCCGGCCCTATTTTTATTTTTTATTTATTTTTGAAACAGGGTCTCACTTAGTTGCTGAGGCCTGCCACAAACCTGTGATCCTCCTGTCTCAGCCTCCCAAGTACTGGGATTACAAGTGTGTGCCACCATGCCCAGCTTAAAGAAAAAAAAAATTTTTTTAAAGAATGACTTAGGCCGGGCGTGGTGTCGCACACTTGTAATCCCAGTACTTGGGAGGCTGAGACTGGAGGATCACAGGTTCGCAACCAGCCTCAGCTACTTATTGAGGCCCTGTTTCAAAATAAAGAATAAAAAAATAGGGCTGGGAGGTAGAATGTCCCTGAGTTCAATCCCCAATATTGCAAAAAATAAATAAATAAATAAAGAATGACTTACAAAAATAATTTTGGGGAAAAAACAAACATTTAACAAGCATATTCTGCCCAGACACCCAATGACATGTCAGGAAGGTATTCCTACTATCTTCATTGCCAGTGAGAGCTATGAAGTCAAGGGACTTGCCAAGGTCCCAATGCTGGGGAAGCTGAGTGTTTGCAAAAGCTCCTGCTCTGGAATAGTACACATTTTCTCACAAATCGCTTTCCGCCTGTCTGAGTCACACAAGGCAGGGCAGCCTCCCCACTACACTGGGCACCACCTGAGGGCAGGGCTCAGGCTGCCCATCGGCATGGCCTCATGGTGCCCAACAGGACTCCCTGCAAGGAGTCACACACTAAGCTACAGCTGCTCTCCGGCCAATGCTGGTGTCTCCTGGATAGACTAGGGCTCACACGCCACATCTAGCTCTCTAAGCCAGCTCTCTCCTAAAGGACAGGCAGAAACATGACAGGCAGGCCACTTCCCCTCCTGAACAATCACCACTTGACCACAGCAATGTGGCCAAAAACCGATCATCTTAGTCGTCACTAATGATCAATATATACACCAGGAATTATCATCACTGGGGGGGTTGCATCCTCTTTGTTATCTGGGAAGGGGAGGGAAGGGGAGGGGAGGGGAGGGAAGGGGAGGGGAGGTGAGGGGGTGACCCAATGCCCCTGAGGCACTGGACTTGATGGCAGGGACCGCTGCTCCTGCGCTCTGACCTGCTTGAGCAACACACACCTCTGCCAGCCACCAAGCACCGGTTTGTCCAGGGCTCGTTCCAGGCCTGGGCAGGACCCCTGTGGGAATGAGGGCGCATTAGCAACAGTCGTGCCTCTAAACAAAAGGCAGGAATAAGCCAAGAAGCAAGCAAGCAATCTCAGAACTCAGAATCTTCTAGAATACTCTGAAACTCATGCAGAGAGTGGGCAGCCCACTGGAGCCCACATGTTCCCCTATAGCAGGATTTCTCAACCTTGGCACTAGGGACATTTGGGGCCAGATAACTCTTTGTTGTGGACCGTCCTGGGCATTGCAGGATGCCTGGAAGCATCCCTGGCCTCTACCCTCTGGATGCCAGGAGCACCCTCTCACGCAGTCGTGATGAGGAAGAATGGATCCGGACACTGCCAAATGCCCCATGTCCCCACTGAGAATGGCTGCTCCAAAGAGTGCAATGAATGACAGTTTTATATCTTCCATCTTCTCAAAAGTGGACTTTTATGTACTTTGTGTGCTTTATTTTTTATCGCCATTTCTTTTTTTTTTTTTTCCCAGTAACTGGGATGTGAACCCAGGGGTGTTCTACTGAGCTACATCCCCGGTTCTTTTTATTTTATTTTGAGATAGTCTAAGTTCCTGAGGTTGGCCTCAAACCTGCAATCCTCCTACCTCAGCCTCTCTAGCAGCTGGGATTACAGGCATGTGCCACTGTACCCAGCTCCATTTCTAAATTCTGACAACTAATTAAATTATTTTATGCCGTGAGAGCCACAAAACATGTGTGCAGGCCACCAGTCACTGCTAAGTCCAGATGGAAAAATGATAAAGGACATAACCCACTCTCAACGTCCAAGCTCCTGAGCTCCCCGAAGGCCGAGACGGTCCCATGCCCTAGGAAGGAGCTCTGGGACGTGAGAAACGCATCGGAGAGAGGCAGAGAGGGCCAGGGAATCCAGGTTATTTCTGGTGGGATACTGTTACAACATCCCCTGTCTGGCGGCTTCAAATACCCTCTCCCAGGAACCCAGGCTGACAAGCCCACCCCTGAAGCTGGGAATGGATTCCCTTTAGAGGGACCCATCTCTTCTTTCTCTCCTTCTCCCCCAAAATACAATCACCCTCCTGCTGATGTTCCGGGAGTCAGGCCCTGAGCAGTTCTGGCTTCTGAAGCAAAAACTCAAGAACCTCCTGCTTGTAAGCCCAGGTGGGCCTCTGGGTGCTGGTGACTCTCGGTGACCAAGCCCCTTTCAGAAAACTGCTTTTCCTTTTTCCAGCCCCTAGTTAAAGGACGTGTTCTGAACAAGTTTCCTTTCCTTTCCTTTCCTTCGAGCGAGAATCTGGGTTACTAGGGGGAGGGCAGTAGAGAATCTAATAAATCTTAGAATATACTTCTTGGCTAAAGGAAGAAAAAGGAAAAAAAAAACCCACACACCTACTTACTGGTGTCATGAAACAACTTTGCAGCTCTCTCTGAAGAGAGCGGGGTTCAGAAGTTACTATTGTATTCAAGCTGTATTAAATCAAGCTGTGCAAAGCACCAGGGTTATGCTTTTAAAGAATGCCCTGAGCCAATTCCGATGTTTAAAGGGAAAAGGAAAAGTTTCCAAGGCTTCCATAAATTCCAAGGAGAGGAAGTTTCAAACTTGGGTGTTCACAGTCCATGGCCCCCACATGGAAACAGCTTGGTTTCATGTATTCGGTTTTACTGTTCAAACTTTAGGGTCTTTTAACTTCTTATTTTTACAGGGCTCAGAAGAAAAGGGAGACGGAGCCCATTTGCTCGCCAAGTGCCAAAGAAAACCCCAGCGCTCCCTCGGAGGGCCTGCCGTGATGGAGAGGCAGGGACGCGGGAGGGACCCCCTGGCTCCTGGCACAACCCATGCACAGCTCCTCCTGCCCGCTGGAGGCCAGGCCTGAAGGCCAGCTGCTAATTAACTCCAACAAGATCAATTCAGGCCAGAGCTGGAGAGTGGAGCCGAGACCGGCCGGACTGTCATTCGACTGCGGCTGGGCTCTGGCCACCAGCAGCAGAAGGAACAAAATGGAGACTTTCCAAAAACAAGATGAGGCCCAGCCAAGACCCGAGGAATCCTAAATTTAGTCTCCAGGGGTTAGATGGCTGTGTCTGCTTGGCCAGGGCACCAGTGAGGCCCAGCATCCCTTGGAAATGTCAACTAAACCAAGCAGGCCCTCCTGGGACATTCCGGCCCCAAACCCTGATTTTGAGAAGACCACCTTTGGTCTGGAGGGTGACTCACGGGCACTAGTTTCCAAACCCCAGCATCCTCCTCTGAGAGCTGCACAGCCAGTGGCAGGCAAGGCCAGGGGAGTCTACCCACTGACAGGCAAGGAAACCAAGCCCAAAGCGGCAGCAGTGAGGCAGAGGGAGCACGGGTGGGCCTGGGTTTGGATCTGCACACCCATGTGACCTGGAAGAAGGCACTCTGCCACTCGGAGCCTCAGTTTTACCATCTCTAAAATGGGAGTGAGGATGCCTACTTCAGAAAGACTTGAAAAGACACCAAAAGAATTCAAGAGTTTACATGTGCATACACATGCACACACGCGTGTTAAAAGAGCCTCCTGGGCCCTCAGAGACATATATAGTTCACAGCTGTTGCTTGTGCCGGCTCGGTACCTTCCCCCATCTGGTGGTAGCAATGCCCTGATATCCCTTTGGGTAACCACCCTCCCTCTCTCAGCCCTGTGGCTGAGGCGAGCCTGGCCCGCTTCCCTAAGAGTTCTCAGACACCTTCGGACTCAGGGTCACCAGGGTCGAACCCAGGTCAGTTAGTTAACTCCCCAGGCTGTTCTGGAGTTCTTAGGAAGAGTGGTCCAAAAACTTCTGGGCTCAGAGAGGGCACCAGCCACCGCCACCCCGCCATACCCCAGGAAGCCACATGTCTACAAAGGGTCCCAGATTCCATAGGGCCAGCCCTGGGCCAAGATGGAGTCCACGAGGGCAGAGCTGAAGGGTAAAGACCAGGCAAGCAGACTTCTGTCTGATCTCAGAAGGTACCACTGGCTCTTCCCTAGCGGCATCCAGCCTCACACTGCAAGGCGGATCAAGGAATGAGGAAGGGCCCAGAATCCCCGGGCCCAGCCTGCCTTAACTTGACAGGGTGGGCAGGGAATGGCCATCTGCCCACAGGGCTACTGCGGCAGAAGCAGGTCTCCATAGCAACCCTCTAGCTAGAGCGATTCATGAGTTACCTGGTGACCAGACTGGGTACAGGGGGGACCCTGGAGGGACACGGACAGGGTGGGGGTTTCCAACAAAGAAGGAAATAACAAAGACCTTTCCATGGTGGAGAAAAGATTTCCAGAAAGGCTTTTCCTTCTGGGAGGGAAGAGTAGTTTGTCATAGTAAGGGCAGCTCTGTTGAACACCAGGTTTACACAGGCCATGTGGGTTCGCATATAAGATCTCACTGAATTCATACACCAACGCCCAGGAGGGAGGTTCAAACGGTAGTCCCATTTCACAGATGGGGAGACAGGGCCTCAGAAAGGTTAGGAAAGCTGCCTGAGGCTGCATGCCCGGTAGGTAGCCAGCCCAAGGTTTAAACTCGCCCAATTCCCGTGCTCCTCTGCACGGCAGGCAGCACCCCTGAGACCTTAGCATCCTCCGTTAGTGGAAACCAGCTCTCGGTCCATCTCTGTCTGACTGACAGACGTGCCAAGCCCTGATGCTGGGCCACGTCTAGGCTGAGTAAAAGTAACCATAGGGGTGGTGAGCACCCATTTTTAGGGATGGCCTAGTTTAGGGATGCCCAAAGGAGTTCACTTTCGCAGAGTCCCGTAGTCCCAGTGAGAGCACAAAGGACAAAGTCTGGCAATAACTCCACCACAATCAGTCATCCAGGAAGCCCCAAGCAACACAGAGGGCTCGTTCCACAAAAATCCAAGATGGATTAATGCCTTCATCCAAGTACTCCGGCCCCCCATTTTACAGACAGGGAAGTAGAAGCCCAGAGAAGGAAAGGCACTTGTCTAAGGCACACAGCAGAGCAATTCCACTCACCGTGTGTGAATGGATGCCTACCATGGGTTGGACTGGGCAAGACTGTGGGGCTCCAGGGGTTAACGGCAATTCCCTGCCCCAGAACCTCGGAGCTGACGTTCCTATAGGAAATGGGCAGAACTCAGTCGCCACATGAGTAAGTTGTTAATGACCGAGGGTGATGACCACCCGAGGAAGCTCGAGGAGCGGGGCATGATGAGGAAGAACCATGGCGAGGAGGGAAGCGATTCTGAGTGGAGCTTCAGGGAAGGCTGCTCGGAGGCAGACAGAGAAGCTGAGTATCAGCAAGCACCTCCGGCGGAGGGCACGCGTGCAAAGGCCCGGAAGCAGGAACATGCTGGTGTTTAGAAAGTACCTGAAAGGACCAGAGTGACGGGGACAGAGGGAGTGAGAGGCAGGATCGGGGCAGGTGGCGCTCTGTCTTACAGACTGGGGGTGGGGGGGGCACTTAGACATTCCCCTACGGGTCATGAGAAGCCACAGGAGAGATTCAACTGGGAGAATGCTGTGATCACACTGTGTACCATAACATTAGCCTGCTGCAACACGGGAGATCATTTCAGGGCTGTCGTCAACGAGGGCAGCTTCGACACGGGGATGGTGGAGAGCAGGGAACAGGTTTCAGATTCCCAAAGCCACAGAATTAACAGCAGGTGTCCACCTGTTTGCTCTTCAGCCAGAGGAGTTAGGAGTGACCCCCTACCGGTCTGAGTGGCAGGTGCACAGGGGCCCGGTAGGCCTGGAGCCAGGCAGGTCTCCTGGGTGGGGAGGAGGCGTGCTGGGTGAGGTGTCTGGGTGTGTGAGCACCACAGAGGTATCCAGCGGTAGGCACACAGGTCTTCGGACCATTTGAAAATCCCAAGGCCTCCACCCAGCCCCAAACCCCATGTACACAGGCGCTAGTTCCACCCGGCTGGGGGCCGGCCGGCTGCCCTCATCCACCACATGGCTGACCTGCTTCCCACAGACAGCAGAGCCTCCGCCTCGGTGCGTCTGGTACGGTGACCTCAGAAGAGGGAGTCCAGGCACCACAAGTCACTGACAGCTTCTCACACCTTGGAAGGGACCTGTGACCTCCTGTCTGTGTCAGGCAGTCAGTGGGCAGCCCGTCCTTCCCCTGCCTTCCCCTAGTCCTCCCTCTGAGGCAGCCCCAGGGAGGAGAGGCCCAACACAGCCGGACCCTGACACAGCCAGCAGGGTCTTCCCTGAGCCCAGCAAAGGCCACCACCGGCCCTTGGTATGGAAAATGCCCAGGGCCCGGCACAGCGCTGCTGTGGTTGGGTGAGGGCTACATCGCTCAGGTACCCTCCAGCGACATCCCACCCCCAGCACAGTGCTGCAGAGATGTCCAGCCCTCCTGACGATACAATTCCCAGAGGGCAAAACCGAGGCCAGCAGACATGGTGGCCAAGAATTATAGAAGCAGAGGTTCTTCCCTGGAGCTCTCCAAAGGCCATGCTTGTCACATATAAAACAAACAACTGTCCCATGTATTGTCTGCTTTCTGTGAGCCAGGTACTGAGCTAAGTGTGTCTCAGCCATTGAATCTACACTAAGTACCACTGACTCCCATTTTATAGATGAGGAGTCAGAGGCACAGAGAAGTTAAGACACTTGCCCAAAGGCCACACAGCTAGTCACTGGCAAAGGCAGCACCTGCATCAGGCCTGGACGTCTCTGAGCCGCAGCAGAGGTTCCCATTTTCCATCCCTCCCCCCACCCCAGACAGAGGCTATTTATACATTTACTTTTCCAAATCACCCCACCATGAAATTTTAATACCACAGACATTCTGTGTATCTGTTCATGTGCTACATGTTTATCTGTGCTTCACAGTTTAATAGAGTAAGATTTTAAAGTATAAGGAATGAATTTTCACTTCCTTGGGGATGGTATGCCTCCCCTCCAAGACTGGTCTAAGTCAAGGCCAGTGCTGTCCAAAAGGAAGAGAATACAAGCCATGTATGTAATCTTGTTTTCTAGCAGCCGCATTTTAAAAAAATCGTTCATTTTAATTAATTTGAATAAATTCACTTAAGCCAGTATATCCCAAATATTGACATTTCAAAAATATTATCATTTTATGTAAAAAGTTATAAGAACTTTTGTCTTTTTTTCTCCACCAAGGCTCTGGGATTCCCTGTGCCTCTGCAAACCAGGCCAGCCATATCCCATTGCTCACTGCCTCCCTGAGGACAGAGGCCACCACCATGGTGGACAGTGCCACTGAGCTCCAACGGCTCTGCGAAAGCAATACTGTTTATCCTCCTAGAGCGCTTGACAATCAGCCCCGAGGGACCTTCTCCCTCCAGACCCTGGGGAGAGTTTCCACTACTCCGAACCAGCTGGCTCCGAGCAGGTTCTCAGGACCTACTATGGACAAGATGCCGTGTTAAGAAGCCCTGGTGGGTACAGGGCTGTACCCACCAGGTACAGCCATGGTGATGCATGCGTGTAATCCCAGTACTTGGGAGGCTGAGACAGCAGGATCACAGGTTCGCAGCCAGACTGAGCAAGTTAGCAAGGCCCTCTGCAACTTAGTGAGACCTTATTTCAAAGTAAAAAATTTTTACAAAGTAAAATAGGGCTGGGGGTGTAGCTCAAAGGTAGAATGCCCCTAAGTTCAACCCCCAGTACCACCAAAAAAAGAAACCTTGAACAGACAGAGGTAGATAAGAGCAAGCCTCATTCCTCAAACAGCTTATAATTTAATCAGGGGGAGCAAAATAGTCTATCCACAGGACCCACATCAACAGTCACAGAACCAAGGGACGGCTGAAAATACTGGGGGTGGGGGACAGCATCTGCATATATACAGACTTTTCTTCTTGTCATTATTTCCTAAACAATACAGTATAACAATTGTTTACACAGCACTTACATTGTATCAGGTATTATAACCAGAGATGGTTTAAAGTCCCCCAGAGGAAGTGCGTCAGTTGCGAGTGCTACGCCATTTCATAGAAAGAACTGGAGCACCCGTAGGCTTTTGGTATCTGAGGGGCTTCCCGGAATCAATCCCCTGTGATGCTGAGTGACGACTTTATTTACCAAATCCCACTGTACCCCAGGCCCTGGGACTTCCACCCACTCTCATCGTCACTCTAAGACATGAGCTCTTTTATTCCCATTCCATTTTATTGATGAGGAAACTGAGGCTTGAGAGAGCCTGGATCTTGCTCAGGGCCCACCTAGGTGCCTTGGTCAACCCAGCACAGAACAAAGACAGTGCCAGCGAAGTAGTGTGCAAGCTTCCAGGAACAAGGAGGACAATCTCAGGAAAGGCTTCGGGGACGGGGCGGTGTGTGCAGGGGTGCTGTGAGAAGGAAGAAGGAAGCAGGGCTCCCGGGACAAGGCGGGGGCAGGTGCCTTTGCAGAAAGTTCAGAAACAGTGAGCAGATTCCCAATGACAGCACAGCACAGAGAATCCTGAGAGCCAGGAAAAGAGGCAGGAATCCTGGCACTAAGATGTCTATGAAAATGGTCCAAGTTCAGCCACCTATCATAGAAAAGCACCCACTGCCCACCCTGTGGGCCATGATGCCAGCAGAATCCAACTTCCCAAAATATTTACCAGAAGGCTCCGGGCACCAGACTCCATTCTGTAAACTTGGAGGCCATTCCAGAGCCAAGACGATAGCTCTCCTGGAGAACAAGATAAACTTTCCCTCACATTCTAAATAACGAAAGGGAGGTGGGGAGGAAAAGGAAATAAATCAACCCTCCCTGACCGCCCAACTTAAAAGGGATGACGGTCGGGCAGCAAGAAGGCAGCCACAACGTGCATCCTTATCAGGCACGGGGCTGCTCCAGACAAACAGAACTCTTGGCAGGCATCCTCCTTCCGCCTCGGGAGTGGAGCGAAGTCTTAATCCACGAAGGTCAAGCCCATCCTCCAGAGTCCAATCAGGCTGATACCCCCTCACACATACACACACACACGGTCTTCCCAGAGAGAATAGCCCCTTCCATGAACTGAGGCACTGACTCAAGGAACTAGGGTGGCCCGGATGTCAAGTCTCCCACCATACTCAAGCGTATACAAGCGAAGGCAGTCTCGGGGCGAGCTCATTCTGCAATGAGGATGAGGGAAGGCCGCCTCTCACCTCCCAACCAGCACCATCCACATCCCGGATGGAATAAACGAGAAAGCGCTTGACCCGGAAGATGGTATTTAATCTTCAGGATAAGCCCCCAAGGCAGGTACTGTTACTGTCCCCAAAGGACAAACAGAAAAGCCAGAGTTAGGTGGCCAGTAGTTAGCAGAGCCAGCTCTGACCCAGACTCCCTGGCTCTGCAGTTGGGGGCCTCCGGCTGGTGCACCTGCCCCCAGCTTCTTGCTCCCTCTCCCCTGTGTCCCCAGGTGAGAGCCCCACTCTGACCACCTCATTCCCTACTCAACACCTTGGGTTTCCTGCAAAACAAATCCCCCAGTCCCCAGGGAAGGATAAGAGAAGGTGGGTGCATGCTCAGCAGCCCCCAGGGCCTCCCTGAGCCATCTTATGGCACCCACACCCAACTCCAGAAACATAGCCCAGCTTCTCAAGCGGCCCATCCAAGAAGCAGACTTTTGAGCATAATATTTTCCTCCCACAGAACATGAGAATAAAGGGTTCTTTGCTTGTCTCCTGAAATAACTGGCTCTCACCATAAAGCAATCTTCTGCCCAGGAAAAATATTTCTGTAAAACTTGGTAACTCTATCTGTGGTTCTTTTTCTGAAAGTCAAAAATCTTGGAGAGTGAAATACGGCAGGGGCAGACATTATGACAAGCTCATGAAGTCATGTCTACCCAAGACCGTTCCTCCTTAACACAGTGATTAATTTGCTGGTAACCGCAGGGACTTTGTGCCTTAATACACTCAAAGGAAAGCTCCAGTTCACATTTCCACCAGAACAATACCTGCCACTCTGGCCTGGGGTGCAGCCCGGCAGGAGGCAGAACCGGGGCTGAGATCAGGGAACTCCTGCAACAAGTGGCCACAGTGCACAAGTGAGCACAGTGCACAAGGCCAGGCCTTGGCCAGGGAGGATTTGCAGCTTTTGACATAGTGAGGGGCATCCCAGATCCTAGTGTAAAAGTGTTCACGACTAAACCAGACTAACCCCAAGACACCTGGGAAGACACTGAAACCTGCCTAGTCCTTTCCCATCTGTGAATGGACCAGACTCCTTCCAGGGGAGCCCTGGACCAACACCAAACCTCTTCACCACCAAACAACAATGGAGCCCCATATGGTGCTGGCTTAGACCCAGAATAGATGGAGGTGGGTTTGCTGAGACTCTTCCAGAACATGCCAGGCTCCAGAGGCCTCACAGGGCTGCTGAGTATGATCACAGAGTGTTCACTGCATGCTAAGCCTTCAATGGCTGTGCACGTTATTTCATTTAATCCTTGAAACAGCTCCAAGAGGGGCATCCTGCTCCTCGTTTTACAGGTGAGGAAATTAATAACCAACACGAACACAGCTCAGTATAAACCCAGGTCCAAATCCCACGTCCACAGCTCTGTGACCCCCTAAATTAGGACAAAAACCACATGGGGAGGGAGATTAAATAGGGTAATGAAGTTTTAAAAAGAAAAAAGCCATACAAGTAACAAAGGCAGTTCTTAACCTCGAGGGTACAGATGCCCTGGAAATGGAGTTAAGGAGGTAGAGCATCTATCTCCAGGGGGAAACACCATCAGGTTCAGTGAATTCCCAAGAGTCTTGTATCAGCCTACAACCATCCTGGGGAGGCTGGGAGCTTGACAGGAAGGTGTGACCCATAGGGGCTACATGGAGCAGGTGGCAAACCACCCCAGCTCTTACCAGATCCAACGGCAAGAAGCTGCTCTCCTAAACCGGGTGTGTTGGCGCACGCTTGTAATCCCAGTACTTTGGGAGGCAGAGACCGGAGGATCTGGGTTCGAGGCCAGCCTCAGCTCTCTCTCTCTCTCTCTCCCCCTGTCTCCCTGTCTCTCTCTCTCTCTCTCTCTCTCTCTCTCTCTCTCTACCTAGTGAGGCCCTCCGCAACTTTGTGAGACCCAGTTTCAAAATAAAGCATAAAAAATTAGGGCCGGGGGTGTAGCGCGGAGGTAGAACGCCCCTGGGTTCAATCCCCGGTACTGAAAAAAAAAAAAAAAAGAAGCGGCTCTCCTCACAGGTCAGCTACCGTACCTGGCAATCCTGTCCCCACTCACCCTTGCCAGCTGCTGGCCAGAGCCTCGTTCTGAGTCCCACTGCAGGGACCAGGCACACACAGCTGTGCTTCCATCCATACAGTGTGCATGGCAGCCCCCGCCCCACGAGGTGGCTTCTCATTAGGGAGGCTCACGTTGGCGAGCATGTGACCCGGGAGTGTCCAAGGCACAGGGCTGATTCTGGGGTGAGCACATGAAGTCTAGCCTGGGCTTTTCTAGAACTTTTTCTTGCAGCAAAAGACAGAAGCCTGAATGGCTGAAAGCCAAATCGCCACTACCTGGGTCACACCTGCCTAAGGACAAAGCTGATCCAAAAGAAACCAGAGTTGAAGATCCAGAGCCCTGTGGCGGACACAGCTGGAGCTCTCGGCCCCAGCCGGGCCTGGAGTCTACCCTGCGGTTGCACTGGTCAGTAACCTGCCTTTGCATGAACAGCTGAGGTGGCCTTGAAGCCAAAGGTCCTCACAAATCCAGAGAAGGGTGGTACCTACCTGACCACAGACTCCCGCTGAAGCTGCCTCCCTCCTGGATTTTGAAGATACCAGCCAGAGGGAGAAACTGACTTTTGCAGAAAAGTAGTAGAGCACACCCGGAGATCACAGTGGGGTGTGCAATGCTTATCGGGATGCGGAATGGGGGCACAACTACAGAAATACACACCACTGATCCAACACCAGCTGAAGGTAAAAGCCTGTAAATGACTGAATGTCCAAGAATTGGGGATCAGTGCGATCGACCATGGTCCATCCTTCAAGGGGAAGGCTCAGCAGCCAGCAAGGACAGTACATTTCCTGTACCACCATGGAATGATTTCCAAAATACACTGTTAAGTTAAAAATGCAAGGCATAAGCCCGGCGTGGGGGCACACACCTGTAATCCCAGTACTCAGGAGGCTGAGACAGGAGGATTGCAGGTTCAAGGCCAGCCTCAGCAACTTAGTGAGGCCCTGAGTAACTTAGCGGGACCCTATTTGAAAATAAAAAAGTAAAATAGGGCTGGAGGTGTAGCTTGGAGGTAAAATGCCCCTGGGTTCAATCCCCAGTATCATCAAGAAAAAAAAAAAAAGCAAGGCATAGAACCAGATATAGAACATGCAGCTTAAGTGAAAAGAACATTTTTTTTTTTTTTTGCGGTACAGGGGATTGAACCCGGGGGCGTTCTACCTCCGCGCTACACCCCCGGCCCTATTTTTTATGCTTTATTTTGAAACTGGGTCTCACGAGGTTGTGGAGGGCCTCACTAAGTAGAGAGAGACCGGGAGGAGAGAAAGAGAGAGAGAGAGAGAGAGAGAGAGAGAGAGAGAGAGCTGAGGTTGGCCGCGAACCCGGATCCTCCCGTCTCCGCCTCCCAAAGTACTGGGATTACAAGCATGCGCCACCACGCCCGGCTGAAAAGAACATGTTTAAGGTCTATGCCACTGTTTTGTGATTCTCTACCTGAAAAGACTTCAGTTAACCCACAAATTCCAGTGCTTCAATGGTCAAGAGAGTGTCTACAGTCTGTGCACCTCAAGGAACCGGCGACAGCAGACATATCTAACAAGGGGGCTGGGAGGTGAGGACTGGAGGGGGAGGACCCGAGCTCCTGCCTCCTCTGCAGCGGTGTGCCCCTTGCCCATACTGCTGGGTCCTCTCAAGCCTCATCCTCCTGGCAAATGTTCTTTGAGCATTGGCAAATTGCCCTAAGGCTACAAGGGAGAACCACAAAGAGCCCGCCCCATGGACTCGGCAGACTGGCCTCAGTTTTCCCGTACTAACCCTATTGATTCTGACCAGGTTGCTGTGAAGGTCAAATGTCTGACAAAACACTCCAAGGAAGGCTCTGCAAACCATAAAGCCCAGCTAAACACCAGCAGGGGAAATGCTGCCCCCTCAGCATTGTGGGCTCCAGCCCAGATCAGAGGCAGAGGGAGGGGTCTTCAAGCAGACCTCCAGAGTTAAGAAGCCCCAGTTTGTGACATGAGAAGGTGCTTCCGCCGTGGTCACTCCCAGCCATGGCTGAGGGTGGCCGAGGCCAGCCAGAGAGGCCTCCCTCCAAACTTGAACAGAGCCATACCTCCTACAAGTGGCTCCAACTGGTCTCAGGAAGCAGGCGAACCAGTGCCTCCTGGGGGAGTGCAGGTAGAACGTTCTCTCTACCACTATCTGCTGCAAATACTCCTTCAACACTCCCAGGATGGGGTCCAGCTTGACCCACTGCAGCCCTGGATGTCCCCTACTGGTGCAGAGCTGGGCTGTCCAATGCAGTAGCCACCAGCTTCCGGTGGCCATTTAAGTTTACATGTAAGTTCGTTCAAAAAAAAAAAATCTTAAGATTCAGTGCAGCAGTCATATGTGGTGGTGCATGCCTGTAATTCTAGTACTTGGGAGGCTGAGACAGGAGGATCGCAGGTTCAAGGCCAGGGAATGGGAACTTAGTAAGACCCCATTTTAAAATAAAAAGGGCTGGGGGTGTAACTCAGTGGCGGAATGCCCCTGGGTACAATCCCCAGTACCACACACACACACACACACACACACACATACACACACACACACTCAGTGCATTAGTGGCAGTAGCCACCTTCCAGCACTCAGCAGCCACAGGTGGCTCAGGGCTCCTGTGTCAGATGGCGCAGACCCTGAGCACTTCCATCACCAGGGAGGGCTACTGGGCCACACAGTCCATTTGTCCATCCCCTTCTACCTTCCAGCTCTAAGAGGACAGGCCTGGCAGCCCTTTGGAGAGGCCAGATGTCACTGTCAGTAAGGTTCAAACGCCCATGCGGGGCTAGGCAGCCACTGCCACGGCGCAGCAGGAAGATGGAGACACACCATCCACCGAGAGCTTGTCCCAAGTGGGGAGTGGTGCTGGCTTCTCCACGGGGCCGCCATGGTCCCATGGATCTACAGCTGGGGCACCATGCCTTCCTGTGCCCCTCACTTCTGCAGCCTCCCCATGGCCTTTCCTGCAGGGTCCAGTTAACACAGTGATCCCAGTAAGGGAGGCTTGGGCCCAGAGGTGGGAAGTGGGGGATCAAGGACCCTGTAACAGCACCCAGCAGGTTCAGAAGCAAGCGGTCCTCGGGCCACACCCGGAGACCATCCCAACCAGCCCCCCAGCACTGGCCTTCACACGGCTGCCTAAACCTTCTGCCTCTTCCCACATCTCTCATTCTCATTTTAAATGTACTGGCTTTTTGAACAATACAAAAAACCGGGCATGGTGGCGCATGCTTGTAATCCCAGTACTTGGGAGGCAGAGATCAGAGGATCCGGGTTCGCGGCCAGCCTCAGCTACTTAGTGAGGCCCTCCGCAACTTCGTGAGACCCGGTTTCAAAAAATAAAAAAAGTATAAAAAATAGGGCCGGGGGTGTAGCTCAGAGGTAAAATACCCTTGGGTTCAATCCCTGGTACCGCAAAAACAAAAACAAAATATAATAATACAAAAGGTAGTACATACTCATTTCTTTAAAAGTCAAACAATGCAGAAATGTATAATGTGAAAACTGAAATCCTCTACTCCCCAGTCTTTGACAGTATATCCTTCCAGATCTTTCTCTATGTACTTGCAAATAATCAGAGACGTGGGCCTGAATAGACATTTGTACACAGATGTCCCTCAGTATCCATGGGGGATGGTTCCGCCCATGGATACCAAAATCTTCCAATGCTCAAGTCCCTTATGTCAAGTAACATATTTACATAGAACCTATGTACACATCCTCCTGTATACTTTAAATTATCTCTACATTACTTATAATACTAATACAATGTAAATGCTATATAAATAGTCATTATACTATACTGTTTATGGGATAATTTCAAGGAAAAAAAGTCTGTATGTGTTCAATTATTCTCTTTTAGGATTTTTCAATCCATAGTTGGTTGAATCCACAGATGTGGGAGCCGCGAATTAGAACACTGAGCACACCCCAAGAACAGGACCATGGTCTGCTTATACTTTGCACTGGCTTTGTGCATCCGGCAGCATGACATGGCCTCTTTCCATCAGCCTGCGAGGCCCTAAGCCACCCTGCTTGACCAGTTACAGAGAAGTCCATGAAATGGCCACACCACTATTTACTAACCTGTTCCCTCGCGATGGACATTTTTGAGTTGTCACCAATTTTTCATTCTTCCAAATGCTATACAGCCACAAATGTTCTAGAAACATCCAAATGTGCTTCTACTCATATGCAAATGTTTTAATGCCTTCATAGCCTATACTATACAGCATATGTGTGTACACACACACACACACACACACACACACACACACACTATACTATACTATACTATATACTATAGTCTCGCCTCTGTTGTCAGGGTGCCAAGACAGCTCCTGCCCAACCCAACTGAGACCACAATCCAGTGGACACCTAAATCTAATGCCATCTGAATCTAATGGATACCTAAATCCAGTGGCCATCTAAAGTCAGTGGCCACCTCACCTTTAAGTGCTGTTTTTTTTTTAACCCCACTTATGAGTGGCTTTCTCTCTGGACCACATCCTCTCTGGCAGACCATGCTGATGGCCCTTAATGAATCCCACTTTCTGGTACTTACACCCCAGTGTAATCCCTTCCCCTAAATCTGGGCTGGACCTGGGACCTGCTTTACCCAGGAGAATATGGTGTTGACAATTCCAGGCCTAGACTCTCAGGCCTCCCAGGCCCCAAAGACCCAGCCACCTCTTCCTCCTGGGATGTCACTGCGACCACTATTCAAGCTCAGATGGTAGCTTCTCAGAGATAAGGCTACAGTGACCACTCCCTAAGCAAAGGGAGTGTGGGTGAGCAAAACCTGGCCAACAACAGTTTGTCCTGACCAAAAAACCCAAAGGCCCTAAGGCCAAGAAAGAAATGAAGACACAAAGAAGTTAGGGAACTAGCCCAAGGTCACACAGCTAGTGAGAAATGGAGTTAAGGCTGGAAACTAGACATTCGGCTCTGAGCCTACACCAGTGACCAAACACCAGTGTTTTTCTAATACTTCAATCATGATCTACAATAAGAATTACATTTTATAATGGGCTTCTGTATGTATGGTTTGGGGTATAAATATGTATTTAACATAAAAAGTAACATAAAATGTTTATTTTTACTGTATGTAGAAAGGTTTTTCTCATACTTTCATTCTTTTCTATTTCATTTTTCTGAATGCTGGTCACTAAATTGATTTCATAAGTCATGAATGGGGTTATAACATCCAGTTAAAAAAACAATTTACCTACACTGATTTAAGCTGGCTCTAAAATCAGACTGACTTGAATCTGGATCTTGCTGGGGCAGGATTCCACTGCCAAGTCGAGTGACCATGGATAAGGTGGCAGCCTTCCTAGAGCCTCAGTTTCCCCAGGGGTGACACGGGGACAACAGCAAAATCTGCCTCATAATGGAGCTGTGAGAGCTGAGCAGTGACAGTGCAGCCCAGGGCCGGCGGCAGCAGGTGCTCAGCAAACTGGCCACGTTGCTCCTACCTGCTCCTCAGTGACACCCATGGTTCTGCCTGGGGCTGTGCACACAAGTGGCAGTTAATAGATGCACCCCTGCAGCCACAAAATGGCGAGAAAGGAGGCACATGCCCAGAACTGACCAGCCAGTGGGATTCTTTGGACTTGCCAGGGTAGGGTGGAAGGAGGAGGAAGAGCCCCCAGCGCCCACTGGAAAGGCCACTGCGCTCCTGGTTTGTAGTCATTTTCTTAAATCCTCTTTTTGCTTTTTCTGTCTACATAGATGACTGGAGAAGGATGGGTAAAACAACAAAGTCCAGGTCAAAAAGTGCCCGTAACGAGGCACCCTCTGGAAGCCAGGCGTGAACTGGGCATGGCAGCCCTAACCAATGCCCTAAACCCACTCAGCAGAGTTGCCATGAGCCCAGTCTCTGCAGCCCTCGGAAGCTGCAAATACACCTGTCGCCAGACCCCTTTGGGGAGGCTTGGGTTGTCCAGGTCTCACCTGCAGCCTGAGGCTAGACAGGCCCATCCTGCTAACAGGGCCTTTATGGGCTGCCCCCCCCGCCCGCACCAGGACCCCAGCTCCACATTCAAGGACGGAGGGCCCCGGCAGCCCCCAGAAGCCAACCTCCAGGATGACACTCTCTCTTGTGACCGAGAGGTTCTCCCCCTGTCTAGAAAGGAGAGAAGCTGGAACCACAAAGGTCTGCAGCCAGTGGACACAGGCTTCCCAAGGGCTGTGATACACAGCAGCACCACCCACCCCAACGAGCGCTGCCCACCCCTCTGCTACAGTCTCCTCTTGAGCCAGACACCAGAATGGGCTGCAGACTCTGCACCACTCACGTGTGCCCCTGGTCTTTGCACTTCCTGCATCGTTTGCCTGGAAGGCTTTCACCAAACCTTTCATCCCCGGCTATCTCCTGCTTATTCTCTGGGTCTCGGCAACTTCAGTGTCGCTCCCCAGTCCAAAGTAGAATCCCCTTTATTCTCCCCCCCACATGCTGTTCTTCCCCTGCATCACACCTGGTAGACACTCAGCACACATCGGGGTGATCACCAGCAAGCCGCACTGGAAATCTGCAAGAGGAGGGACGGCATCCACTTTGCTTGACGGTTTGCTGAAATGAACGCATTTCACCCTTAACACAACTCCGTGCCGTGGGAACTATTGCACTACCCATTTTATAGATGTGAAGCCTGAGGAGCGGAGATGAGCCATCACCCGGCCCAAAACCACCCAGTGGGGAGAAGTGCACCTGGGACTTGGCCCCAAGCTCTAACCAACCCTCTGGCACCCTCCACGTGCACATGCTGTCCTCAGGGGAAAGCCGCCCAAACTGCACGGTCACTGCTTACCCACCCGCTCCTCCCACACCGCGCTCCTGCCAGACTGAAACACTCCATGCTGCCCAGCACCAAGCCTCTGCTGGGGTGGCACCCTTGGTCCCGGACACAGCCTGAATCCAGCTCTTCCTGGCTGGGCCAGTGGCTTTCCACGGGCGAGCCCATGTCCTCATCTAGACGACAAGGGCGTAATCCATGAGGCAGGTGCAACGTGGGTAAAGCACACGTCATAGACATTTTATGTACTATTATCACTAACATATGACTCCCCACCACCACGACCATCAAGATCTTACAGGTCTAAGGCAGCAACCCCAGACCAGCGGACCCAGGCCACAGCCAGCATCTGGCTCACCCAGAGAAGTGTTTTCTAAAAATTTCAATGGAAAGTTTAAATTGAAAAGTTTTTGCATAAAAACCCAGATGGCTGGATTCTCTTAATGACCAGAGTGGCAACCGGAGGGCCATATGCCCACATGGCCATAGCTGGCTGAGGCTGAGTGGTACTGCCCCCTTGAGGCAGGATGTGTGTTCCCCAGGACACCCCAGTCCCCAAGCCTCCCGGATACCTCTCATCCAGCCTGCTGCACTCATTACTATGACCTCTCTGGTCCCTGTAGGCCACTGAGCTCAATCTTACCATCCTCAAAGTCCCACTCACATGCCACTTTTTTCAAAAATCATCCCCAGATCTCCACAGCCCCAGGCTCGTCTCATGGTTTTACAACTTTAATAGCTGATCTGTCCTGAGTGCTTACCATGAACTATGTAGTTAGAGCCACTGTGCAATGGGAGCCCTCACGACCACCATAAAAAGCGAGTACATTATCACTCCCACTTGCCAGATGCAGAAACGGAGACCCACTGCATCCCCATCATTCCTTCCCCTTCTTTGTGCTGCTCTGTGCCTCAGGAAGCCAACCCCTGTACACCAACTCCCTGGAACGCCCTGGCCCACTGGGAGCGCCTGGCAAACATCTAGAGGCGGTTAGAGGAGAGAAGCTGGGATATTCTTCCCCACCCCATCGCTACCTCTAAAACATGGCTCTGACTCCAGCTAATCCTCCATGCCTGGAGCCCCCTGCTCTGCAGCTGCAACACCTAAAAGGCCCAGTGATGGTCCTTCCGCCCCAGCCTTTTCTGCTCTATGGTCAGCAACCAGCATTGCTAGGGCTTGGGCGCCTCAACATCCCGAGGTTTCCCCAACCCCTGCTCACACCTCAGGAGCTCTGAAGGTCTTTTTATTTAAACCATATATTGTGCATCCATTTCCTGCCAGACACCCTTGCTGGCACAGAGGAGAGGGTACCATGCCCAAGGCCCCATGGTTAGAAAATGGGACAGCCAGGATTAGAACCCAGGATGCTGGGATCCATGGCCCCTGCTCTTTAACCATACACCTTATCCTGTTTCTCCTCTCCCTTGCTTGTCTGTGGCCTCCTCCAGGGTCCCCTGGATGACCTCAGAGAACCTAGCATCATGCCTGGCCCAATGCAGACATTCTGGAATCTCATTGAGCCCAAAAGACATAGTCTGTCACTTGATTCCTCTTCATTCCCAAAGTATTTTTACAACTAAGAGCCATTTCTACACTCCTCCTCCCCCAAACAACACATCACGGCTCACCTCTGTCCTGCAGCCTCCCACACACAGCCTGCCACTCATCTCCCCTCTGGACAAAGACCAAGCCCCCCCATTGCTGAGAAGGCCTCTGGGCCCAGGCCCTGACCCTTCTTCAGCCAACTGAACCTCAATGGGCATCTCAAGCAAACTGCCCTCTGGGTAACAGAGCTTCCCGACGTACTGTGTGTGCAGGCTCCAACTACCAAACATGCATACTACATGACTGTTCTCCCCGTGTACACACCCACGCGCACGTGCACGCATGCACACACGCACACACACTCACCTCTGGCTCTCACTTTAAACCACACCTCCCCTGAGACCACCTATGACCCTAGATCAGCTGGCACTCCCTGTTTTAAACTCAGAGCCCCCAGTGTCCCTGAATCTTCCCTTATCATTGTCTCTGTTGCTAGTATCTTCCCAAACTATGAGCCAATCTAACTTACAAATATCCATGCACAGATCTAAAGTAAAATATCTGTATATCAAATATAGCCACATTTTAAGAGTACAGTCATTCCTCGGTATCCATGGGGGACTGTTCCAGAACCCCTGACCCCCGTGGACACTGAAATCCACATATGCTCAAGTCCCTTACATAACAAGGTGTGCATAGAACCTATGCACATCCTCCTGTGTCCTTTAAATCATCTCAACATTACTTATAACACCTAATGCAGTGTAAATGTTATGTAAATAGTAGTTGAACTGTACTGTGTAGGGGATAAGGGCAAGGAAAAAAATCTATACATGTTCAGTACAGGTGCAATTCTTTTTTGAATATATTCAACCTTGGGTTGGTTGAGTCCATGGATGCAGAACCCACAAACATGGAAGGTCAGCTCCATGATCTATCATGACAAAGAGGGGTTTAGTTTAAGAGTACACAGAAGTGGAACACTAGGAAATCTAGCAATATAAATCATGCATACAAATCATACATTATATCAGCAGAGAATGACCCACTCCGTCGACACCCCAACAGCATTTATGAAGACTCAATGATGATTCCTGATTGTACAAATCTTAGCACTAGCCATGGAAGAAAGTTTTCTTAGACAACAAATATCATACTTAATGGTTATTAAACAGAGTACAGGAGACACTAACCAATGCAAGAAGAGAATAAAAACAGATGAGAGGCAATGACTAGAGCTTAGTTCTACTAAACTCTTAAGTTCTATGAAGCAGAATCATGTTCCAAACTCAGTTTCCACAACATCCTAAGCACAGTATCTGACCTAGAGAAAGCAGTCAAATATTTGTGAAATGAATGACCACTAGATGAGATCTAGTTTCTCAAAAAGCACCCAGTACCGTGTGTGTATATGTGTGTGTGTGTGTGTGTGTGTGTGTGTGTGTGTGTGTGTGTTTTTACTGGGGATTGAACTGGGAGCAGAGGGTCTACCTCTGAGCCCTTTTTATTTTTATTTTTATTTTGAAACTGGGTCTCACTAAGTTGCCAAGACTGGTCTCGAACCTGCAATCCTCCTGTCTCAGCTTCCCAAGTACCGGGATTACAGATGTGCACCACCACACCCAGCTAAAGCACCCAATACACCAGGCGTGGTGGCACATGCCTATAATCCCAGTATTTGGGAGGCTGAGACAGGAGGATCACAGGTTCAAGGACAGCCTCAGCAAGTAGTAAGACTCTCATCAACCCAGTGAGACCCTGTTTCAAAATAAAAATAAGATAGGTCTGGGGGCATAACTTGGAGGTAGAATGCCCGAGTTCAATCTCCAGTACCACAAAAAAATAAAATAAAATGAAGCACCCAATACTTTTTGAGGCATATGTCACAACTTAAATTGTACAATTTATTTCTAAAATATTTCCCTTTTCCTGTCAGATTGTAACTCCATGAGGACAAGGCCTGTGCTCTACGTAAGAGCAAGTGTGGACCCAGCTACAGTGAGTACTCAACATCGACTGCAAAGGCACAAATGACTGAATGGAACGCACTCAAGAGACAGCTGCGAAATGAGGATGATCTTGTCCTGCTTCTTGGCTGGAGAATCCAAGGCCTGGAGCAGGGAGGGGCCCTTCAGCTTCACCACTGTGACCCCCTCCCTGGTACCCTGGGGCCTCTGAAAGGCATCAGCCTCACACAGGGACCCACACACACCACAGCCAAAACAGCTCACCAAGCATGGGAAACAAAGCCAGACCAATTCCCCAGATTCCCCGAAACAAACACACCAGGACCCACCGGTGGCCAGGGCGGCTGGCTGGCCAGAGCTCCTACGTGCACCACACTGGGGCTAGGGATGACTTCAGTGGCAGGACCCGAAGCTCTCCTCCCCAAGCCCATAACTGGGGCCCACATGGATAAACAGCCCCCACGGCTTGCCCGGGAAGCTATCAAAGAATTACTTATGCCTCTGGAAGTGTGTGTTTAGAAAAGGGTCCCCACCCCACCTGGGCTTGGCAGGGGCCGCAGCAGCACCAGGCTGCCCTCTGGGGCGTGTGCAAGCCTTTGCTCCAGCCCTGGAGGAACCCAGCCATTCTTCATGCTGAGAGTCTGAAGCCGTAAAGAAGCAGGCAGCTTCCCAGGATAAACGGAGCAGGATGACATCAAAGCCCTCCGTCCAGATTAAACAACCGAGGCCTTCAGCTCTCGTGGCATTTCTCCCAGGATATTCTGGGCTCCTGCCTCAGTTCTCCCTCAGATAGAGCGGCAGGTATTTTGTTTGGTGAGAGCCTGAAGTTCTCTTTCCTCTGGAAGAGGGGGGAAAAAAGGAAGGGAGGGGTAGAGCAAGAGGAAGAGAAAGAATGTCTGGGAGAGACAAGAGCTGCAGAAAGAACGCGGGTGAGGGAGCAGGAGGGAGGGAAGTCGGGGAGGCGCAGCCGGAAGTGCCTGCTTTGGAATCCGACTAGCGACCTAAAAATTCCAAAAGTTTCTAAACCGAAGCACAGCGGGCATCTACAGCCACTTGGTGGGGCTGCAGAAACCCAAGCTTGGAGGGTGCTGGCCTCCCAAACTCACAGGGGCGATGGGGGTCCTCATGGGCCACTGCACTGTCCCCTTGCCAAGGGGGACCCCTCTGGTAAGCCCAGTCCTCTTCCCCCAGACACAGGCTCACTGCAGCTCTGGGACAGGAAGGGCTCTGAGACTGGCTGTCACTGTTTCTTGTCCCTGGCCCTCAAGCTGCCTCCCTCTTCCTCTTGGAAGTCGATCTCACCCCTCAGAGCCCCCGTACCCCCAGATCTGAGCTTCCAGCGCTACAACTAACCTCCTCTAACCCACTCCAACAGCTGGGCGACGTCCCCAGTCCCCATACGTGTCACTACACATTACTCAACTCTAAGGAGTGTTCTGGCAGCTGCAGCCGCACACAGTCTGCCCACCCCCCTCCACCCAGAACACCTGTCAGAGGGACAGGTAGCTCAAATGTGCCAAGAGCTGCCCAGGTACAAGGCTTTCCAGGAAGACTGGGGACCAGGGGAGAGTTCCAGTCCCCACAGTCCCTTCACAGCCGCCCGGCCAATCTCACAAATGAGCCACAGGGTGGGGGTCCCTCCTCCCACGCCCTCTCCCCACTGTCTTTCAGCCCTCCCTCCTCAGGAGCCACTGCCATGCCCCCCTATTTACTTGCTGCTTCTTGGTCTCCTTCATTAGACTGGAAGCCATGGGGGACAGGGACCACATGCCGGGGCCTCTTTTACTTTCCGCTGTATCCCCAGTGCCTGGCAGTTAGAAAATTATTATTAATATTAGCCATGATCATTATTAGGAAATTATCAATAACAAGTCACTATGCGTTATTGATCCTAACTAATCCATCAAGCTGAATGACTGAAAGAAAGGCCTGGTTCTACTCTTCCACCAGGACAGTGAGACCTTGGAGAAGACAGAACTTGGAAGCAGGGCTAAAGGAAAGAAGCTGCCTGGGGAAGGGGAGGCAGGAATGGTGACCTAATTTCATTCATTCATTCATTCATTCATTCATTCAATATACAGTGAGAGCCTACTATGTGCTCTACCGCAGGGAAGAAATTTTATTCGGTAGCTGATTCTCTTGTTGCTGAGAGTTCAGCCTTTTGGTCTGAAGCACAGAGGGGACAGTTTGGTCCCTGCAAGTGTCTGAGCTTCCCAGCACAAACAGGAACACTCTCCGACCATCCCACGTTCTCTCTTCACCTCTGACATCCTCACTGTGTGAGAGGAAGAAACATCCCCAAGTCCTACATCCTGGTGGACCACATGGCGCAGCCTCCTAGATTTGATTTTCCCTGGTTTCTTAGGCAATGTGAACATGAAGATGCATTCCTGACTCCTGGGGAACAGGACATGCACAGGGCCAAGTTCAGAGGGACCAGACGCCTTCTCAAAGAAGAAAAGTTTTGGAGGGAGGACAAGACACTCCTTGAAGCCCCTAACAGAGACCACATCATAAATACGCATTAAATAATGCATCCAGAAAAATGATGCCCGTGCCCACCACCCAGCCACCCAGCCCCATGGTTAAACAGAAGCCCCGCCTGGCACCTGACCTGGCTCAAGCTTTCTTAGGCTCTCCTTTCCATTCCCGGGGGTAAAGAAAGCTAGGTGCCATGGAGACCCTCCATGGAGAACTCACAGATGCCAGTAAGCGGGGCTCAAAGGCCCCCACCCGGAGTCCTCCCCCAGCCTCAAAGCAAATCATCTTTTAATTCTGAAACACCAAATATTTAATTTATGCTCTACCTCAAATGTCAAGTCCACCTCCCGGCACATAGCTTTGAAACCACGTAAGGAGGCCTAACACTTTCCATATGGTGAAGACTTGGGGCCTTTTAATTGTGCCAACTGGTATCATTCAAGGGTAATTCCCCTGGAATCCAGCATTCGGGCAGCAGCTGGGCCAGCCTCCAATCTCATCACCCAGCCCCACGCGTCCCTGTGGACTCTAGGCCTGCACCCTCCTAATCTTCCCCAAATATCAAAATGTGCTAGGTGCCCCCTAATCAAATTACCAAACCGCCTGGCAGCCGCCTTTGATCTAGAGGCGGGCTTGCCTGCCCCACAGCTCACAGCCTCTTTCTTCAGGCAGCTCTGCTATAAAAGAACAAAAGGGTCAAGCTCAGGGGGAGGGAGGGGTTTGTTTTAAATCTGGTGTGCACATCCATGTGTGCACACGCCATGTGAGTGTGTGGACGGGCACAGAAGTTCTGCTTCTCCCAGTTGGCCTAGCTCATACCTGAGTCCATTCTGCTCTTCTGTCTAGGAAGCGTTTTTATTCACCCAGTGCGTGTCCCATACCCAGTGTTGCCAACGGGTTCTCTGTTGCATCGGCCTGCTGCCGCCTCCTGTCTCCAGTGCACTCCATTAGCTCTCTGGGATGGTCATGCTTATTTTGCTTTCTAATTTTGTCTAGCGCATGGTTCTCTGGCATCTACAGGGCTCTCGGTCTGTTGTTCTTTCAGAGTCCTTGCACACCTCCCATTTCTCATCGTTTTCCCCCTACGAGCTCATATTCCAAGGGACGTCATCATATAGCCATGGAAAGGGCAGAAGCCCAGGCCTCAGCCTGTGTCCCTCCAAGACAGCCTGTAGGGGAAGCGGGCAGGGTGCACAGAGCTCTGGCTTCATAATCCCTGCTTGGGGCCCCCATCTCCACCTCTATGGATGCCTCAGCAAACTTCACAGGTTCCACTCTTTTGGAAGAGTCATCTGCCCTAACTCTGCCAGGGATGAGAACATTATTATACCTACTTTGAAGATTAGCCAATTAAGGTATACAAGGCAAAAAAGCTTTCACAAGGTGACAAGCTGCTGTGGCAGAGCCTGACCTCACTCACACCTGTGTTCAGGAGGGCATATTTAGTTTAGTAGCAGTGCGGTCACCCCCTCACACCGAAGGACCTTGTGTACAAGCTGAACCTGCCCAAACCTTTGCCAAGCTCCTCAGACCCTGTCAGGGAGGAAGCGGCAGGACGAGGGCCCCCACCCCATTCCTGCCTGTCCCGAAACCTGCTCATCTAGGAGCACTGGGCAGCTGGCCGCCACGCCCTCTCCTTGGGAAGGAGCCACGCAGGCCCTTCCAGCGGATGCTCTGGTCTAGGGTTTTGCCACACATGATTTCCTTTCTGCAAAGTGCTCCAGGAAGGGAGAGCACACCAGCTGGCTGGCAACTCCAGAGGGTTCTGGGGAGATTAAGATAATGTAAGCAAAGTTCTTGACACACACAGGCACTTAGTAAATAGTAGTTATCATTGCAATAATAATAATGATGGTTAGATAAGCCACTAATGTGTCCCCAGCCACTTTAGTGACAGGCCAGGTGAGGGAGTAGAGACAGAGGCGTCCCCAAGAGGGGGCAGGGGCTGCAGGAAGGCTGCCAGCCCTGGGAGCCTGCAGGCTTCAGAGCCCACACCCTCCCGGGGAAGGTGATGATATCACTGGAGAACCTGCCAGCCACCCCTTCGGCACCAGCGAGAAGCAGGGAAACAAAAGAGCACTGAGGGACACCCGCTGCTGTCCTGCTCAGTATCCTGGCAGTTCCCTAACTGTGGGCATCCCGTTCGCACACCCACAACTTTGATCACTTGTACTCAGTATTTTTCTCTGCACCAATTTTAAATTAGTCTGTCTCTCTCTTTTCTTTCCTTCTTTCTTTTTTTTTTTTTTTTTGGTACTGGGAATTGAACCCAGGGGCACTGCACCTCTGAGCGACACCCCCAGTCCTTTTTATTTGTTATTTCAAAACAGGGTCTCACTAAGTTGTTGAGACTGGCCCCAAACTTATGATCCTCCTGTATCAGCCTCCCAAGTACTGGGATTACAGCGCCTCATGTAGACTATGTCTTTTAGCTTCATCCTAAGTAATAATACCCATGAAATCATGGGTTTGGTAGCCTATTTTTTGGATTAAAAAAAAGGTAACTAGTAAGATTAAAACTATTCCTCCAGGTACCTTGGTCCCCCCACCCCCACACCTCCCTCCCAGGGTGACCTCAGCATCGCCACCTCTGCACGCTCAGAGCTGGGCGATCTTGGGCCAGGCAGGTGAGAACCCAGACATCCAAATCCCAGTTACCAAGAACAACTCCAGAGGAGGCAGAGACCCACCCTCTAACCACTCGACACAGTCACGCCGATGGCTCTGTGCCTCACATCTTCAAAAGTACTTTGAACAAATATTAATGACCCCTCAGCGTTTCTCTGGGGGGGGGGAGGGAGGGGAGCAAGCACCATCCCATGCTGTCCTCAGCTGGGGGAAGAAGCCAGGCAACAAAATTCCGTGACTTCACCAAAGCCACAGACTTAAGCTGGGGCCCCCTCCCCACCCTCCCTCATTTCCCCCAATGGCAACTTTTACTGGCTTGCATTCCTCTTGCTGGGAACACTACTATTTAATTAAAAACGACAGACTTTTGTTTTCCTCTCCTTCTTTCCTCCTCCCTCTCATCCTCCTGGACTGGATGCCAAGGAGACCCACCAAAAACATGCGGGTAACATTTGTTATGGCTTTGAAGATAAAAGTCAATTGAAGTAAGCCCTCACTGTATTTCAAGTTTCCCCTCTAGCATGGAGCAAAGGCTGTCTGGCAGTTAAGGGGGGGAAAAAAAAGAGGGACTGCAAATAAATGTCATTCTGCAGGAATACTTTGTAAAAATAAACAGGCTGAAAAAACCCAAAACTTGATTAATGGAAATCCACTCGGTTGGCCTCTGTCTTGAGCTGCAAATGCATTTGCTCATATGGCTAAATTGGATCAGTTTCATTGGCCTTTAAATTAAAAAGTAGATCAAAAACTAGAAATGGTGGGGGAAGGAGTTTGTAGTTCTGTTGTTAAAGGGCCTCACTGCAGTGCCCCCCACCCACCAAGTTCTGACCTTTACTAGGGGCTGACAGCTCCGATTCCAACCCGGCCAACAGATGAGGAGAAATGAGAAGAGAAAGCCCCCAGCTCAGCAGCACAGGGGGAGGAGGAGAGCAGAGCAGTTCACTCAGGCACAGCCCACCTCCCAAGGCTGCCCCTGCAGCCCAGCTGCCAGCTCCCACCACCCAAATACACACAAGCATCTGCACACTCCACCAGCCTCTCCCCAGCTGCGGACAAGACCAAAGAACTAGCCAGACCTGAGACTCAGTCTGTTCCCCCTCTAAGTTTAAAAAAAAAATTAAATGTCACATCAAAAAGTTGATTCATCCTTTGATCCTCGGCTTGCGAGAGTTCCACGCAGACCATCTGAAAGCCCCGTGCAGAGTTCTGGAGCTCACAGGACATCTGTGAACACCAGTCCCAGGCCAGGAGCTGGGGCTGGACTCACTCATCCCTGGTCACACTGCCTGCTCCTCCAGGGACGATTCCAACCCACAGGGTGAAAGCACAGGGCTGTGCCCCTGCTACAGCAGGATGAGGCCCTTTCTCTCCCGGTGGGCCTTGCTAAGAGGTCTGTAGGTCTCAGTGCTCCAAAGCTCTCCACTCAAATGACAGCACTGATGAATGCCACAGACATTAAGACACATTCAGAATTGGCTGCAAAAGCCTGGGCCAGCACAGCCCTGCCCTTCACCCAGATACTACCAATGCCTCCCCCATCCCCTATGCCCACCTCCAACTCCCCTCTGCATGCCGGCCACAGAAGCAAGGCAGAAGTGGACAGTCCCCAAGCCCCACCAGCACAGACCAGCTTCCCCATCAAGTTGACCTCCTCTTTACTGAAGACCTTCTTCTGGGCAGCCCTCTGCCCCCAACTGGGCAGGAGAGGGTGCCACCTGACCTCTAAAGTTCCCCATAGCATGGGGGTGCAGAGTAGTGCTGGTGGGGCAGGGGGCAGCTGAGAGGGAGTTTTTAACCTAGACACTGTGCCAGGAGGGAACTAAAAGTATGTGGGGAACTAAAAGTGTGGGGGGGGGGTATGGAGGAACCATCTCTAAGGCTGAAAGGGGTGAGGGGGTGGGGCAGGATGAGGACCTTACCCGGGTGCCTCGACCAACGGTGCCCGCCAACCGCAAATGTCGGGGTCCTGAGATGCCACCTGGACAGCGCTGCCTCCCGATCCACTCTTCGATGCCCTTCCGAGCCCAGGCAGCGCTCACAGCGAAGCTGTCACCTGGGGCGGGGAGGACGCGAAGCCCCTGAGTCTGGCCCCCAGGAGACAGAAAGTTACCAGAGAACAGAGGAAAGCAGTGGGTGCGGTAGAGCCGAAAGTAAAGGCACCGAGGGGTCCACTGGGGGTTCCCGAGCTGGGGAAAAACCCAAGAAAAACGCAGGTAGTCGGGGGAACGGGGTTCAGTGAAACCCCGAGAGCAAGGATCCAGAAGGAGAAAGAGGAAGAGTAGTGCCCCGGGAGGAGGGGTTCGGGGATCAGAAAAGGGAGCACTGGAAATGAGCACAGCAGAGAGGGCTGAGGGTCAGGAAGAAGAGGGGGCGCAGTGGGCGCAGGAGCCAAGATCTCGGGAGAAAGGGATGGGGGGCAGGATCTTGAGACAGGCACTTGGGGGTCCGAAGAGGGGGCGCAGTGGGCAGAAAGCGAAAGGGGGAGGGGCCCTGGGGTCAGAAGTGGGAGCGCAGGACCGCGGAGTGGGAGGAGGAGGGTCAGAGGCGGGGGCCCAAAGGCTGCTCCGGGAGCGGGTCGGGGGGACCAGCCGCCGGAGCTGGGGTGGCCCTGGTAACGCGACCCAGCAGGCCAGGCCATTTGGCCGCGATCCGCGGTGCTCCCCCATGCATCCCGCGGCGGGTGCCCGTGCGCCCCTACCTTCCGGGCTCTCCCTGCGCTTGCACACGGCGGCTGCAGGCACATCGAGCGCGGCGGCGGCGGCGGCGGCGGCGGGAGCCGGAAAGAAAGGAGAGGGAGAGAGTTAGCGACCGCGGTGGAGCGGACGCGGGGCGGCGGCGGCGCGCGGGCAGGGGCACTGACCCGGCTTGGAGTGAAGTTTCCCCATGCTGGGGGCGCGGCGGGCGGGCGGGCGGGGCGGCCCTAAGCCATGCGCGTGGCCGCGGGCCCTGCGCCTCGCCCGGCTCTCCTCCTCCCGAGCAGCCCCCGAGCCGCGCGGAGCCCGAGGCGGCGCCGGGACCCGCTCCTGCCGCCGTCACCGCGGCCCGACTGACGCCCGGGCGCGCCGAGCCCCCAGCCCGCGCCGCCCGCGCCTCCCCGCGCGCCCATTGGCCGGGCGCGGCGCATCAAAGGCGAGGCGGCCGCGCGAGCGGGGAGGGGCGGGGCCGGGCCGGGCGGGGCCCCCGCGGGAGGAGCGCTGGGGGGCGCGGGAGGAGCGCGGGAGGAGCGCTGGGGGGCGCGGGAGGAGCGCGGGAGGAGCGCTGGGGGGCGCGGGAGGAGCGCGGGAGGAGCGCTGGGGGGCGCGGGAGGAGCGCGGGAGGAGCGCTCGGGGGACGCGGGAGGAGCGCG
>PVJS01020542.1:0-32481 GCA_004027185.1 Glis glis | reverse complement strand
ACGACGCTCTTCCGATCTGGAGCCGGGCGTGGTGGCGCACGCTTGTAATCCCAGTACTTTGGGAGGCGGAGACCGGAGGATCCGGGTTCGCGGCCAGCCTCAGCTCGCGCACACGCACGCGCGCTCTCTCTCTCCCTGTCTCTCTCTCTCTCCCTGTCTCTCTCTCTCTCTACTTAGTGAGGCCCTCCGCAAATTCGTGAGACCCAGTCTCAAAATAAAGTATAAAAAATAGGGCCGGGAGCGTAGCGCGGAGGTAGAACGCCCCTGCGTTCAATCCCCGGTACCACAAAAAAAAAAAAAAATATATGGACCAGGAAAATCAACCATATATGTCTTCCTGTCAGGCACAGTATATTGCCAATATTATCTTATTTAACTCCCCTAGTTATCTGTATAAAACACATCATGTCTGTATCATAGATGGAAGCAGTCAGACTAGGAGATTATATAGTTTTCTCCGGTTCTCATGGGTTTTGAGAACCACAACTACGATTCATATCTAGAATTGTCTTCTCTAAGGTCCATATTCATTCCATTGTATTCTTTTATAGAATACCCAATTTTACTTTGTATAATACCAATACCATATACTTGATAACCCAAGACTATTTGCAGGCATCAAATACTTTAAAGTGTATGATTATTCTCTCAACCATAGGACTGAGATTAAAAATGCTCTACAATTTCTGATCATTTTTATAGTTAGTCTGGTAACATATGTAAATAATTTAAAAATTATTTACATATGTTAATTTGTAGATAAAATTATACATACTTATTGTGTACAACATGTTGTTTTGAAATATGTGCACATTTCAGAATGGCTACGTTGGCTCTTATCTCGCAGACTTAATTATTTTTGTTCATGGGGAGGATGCTGTCTCAAAAATCTACTTTCTTAGCTATTTTCAACAATATACTAGTCATCATCTAGTACTTGTTCCTCCTATCTAATTGAAATATTGATGTCCTATTTTTAAGTCTATCTATCCATATCTATCCATCCACCTACCTATATGCCAAGTATTTGTGTACTTCACTGTCTTGATTGTCATTATTGAGTTTATGATGAGAACAAGGGCCATATCATATCCATCCTTGTTCCTTCTTCAATTACTAGCACAGTGGCATTAAAATTTGTTGTATAGAAAAGAATGTAATCCTTCAGTTATGACAGGATTATACTGAAAGGCAAATTGATGCCCACAACCATTGTAAATCAGTGAAATAGCAAGGGAAACAAGGATTAAAAGGAATTTTCTGGCTCCATTTTCAATTTAATTATACTTTGTTCTTATAAAAGTGAATACACATGGAGAAACAGAGATATCTGGCAGACAGGAAATTATGACCATGGTTTCTTTCTTTTTTCAGATGAGAGTCTTTGAACAATGGTTTCTGCTAATAGTGACTAATTCTCTACAATACAGAAATATTGATAGAAAGATTCAGCCTAGTAACAAACTGTATCTGTTTTCCACCTCTTCCAACAAATTAATTCCCTTTTATTTCCTGTATTCTTATAAGCAAAAAGTATATGATGATGTGGAAGGAACAGATGCCATGATGAAGAAACCCAAATTCAATTTCTAACTATTTTAGTAATTAGATCTAAAATTTTAGTTGCCTCTTCAAACTTTAATTTTCTTCTTTTATACTTACATTGGCGCATTGTAATTATACATCATAGAGAGGTTCAAAGTTATACAAATGTAAATCCCCACACTTGGCGTGTGTTCCTCCATATCCTGCCCTTCTCCCACACCCCGTACATATTAGTGAGATTGGTAGAGATACCTTCACATATTGACATAGCATTATTTGAACTGTTTTTTAAATCTATTCTCCTTTTTTCCATCCCCACTTCCCCACTATATCCCTTTCTGCTATTCTGGTATCTCTCCTCATTTATCTGAAATCTCTTTTGTTTCCTATTTTCTCTCTAGCTTCCACATATAAGAGAAAACATACAACCCTTGGCTTTCCGAGATTGGCTGATCTCACTCAGCATAATATTCACTAGTTTCATCCATTTTCCTGAAAATGGCATCATTTTGTTTTTTATGGCTGAGTAAAACTCCATTGAGTGTAGATACCATATTTTCATTATCCATATATCAGTTGAGAAATACTTAGGTTGGTTTCATGATTTGGCTTTCATAAATTGTGCTGCTGTATACATAGATATGCATATAAAACTATAGTATTCTGACTTTAATTTTTTGGAAAAATACTGAGGAGTGGTATACCTGGGTCACATGGTAATTCTATTTCTAGTCTTTTGAGGAACCTCTATACTGATCTCTATAGTGGTTTCACTAATTTGCAATCCCACCAAGAGTGTGTGAGTTCCTACTTTCCCACATCCTCACCAGCATTTATTATTATCTGTATTCTTGATGATTGCCATTCTAACTACAGTTAGATGGAATTTCAGTGTAGTTTTGATTTGCATTTTCCTGATTGCTAATGATGTTGAACTGTTTTCATATGCTTATTGCTCATTTATAAGAAAAATATTGAAGACTTTAGGCGATGGAAATTCCTCCCATGTTCTTGTAGAGGTAGAATAAATATTGCCAAAATGGCTACAATAACAAAAGTGATCTACAGATTCAATGCAATCCTTGTCAAAATACCAATGTCATTCTTCACAGAGATAGAAAAAAGAAAACAATTCTAAATTCATATGGAAAAACAGAGCCAATGCTGGAGGCAACACAATATCTAATTTCAAATTATACTACAAATCTTTAGCATCCAAACAGCATAGTATTGGCACAAAAACAGACACATAGACTAATTAAATAGAAGATACAAAAACAAATTCTCACACTTAATAGCCAGTTGCTTTTTGACAAAGGAGCTTAAAAACATACACTGAAGGAATGACAGCCTTTTCAATAAATAGTGCTGGGAAAACTGGTTATCCATATGCAAAAGAATGGAATTAGACCCCAAACTCTCACCCTGCATAAGAGTCAACTCAAGATGAATCAAAGATATAGAAATTCGACCATAAAATCTGCAATTATTAGAAGAATATATAAGACCAGCTCTCTAATATGCAGGCATTGGTAGAGACTTCCTCAGTAAGACCCCCCAAAGCTCAGGAAATAAAACCGAGTATCAGTAAATGAGAGGCATCAAATTTAAAACTTCTGCTTAGCAAAGGAAACAATCAAGTATGAAGAGAGAACCTACAGAAAGGGAGAAAATATTTACCAACTACTCTCCAGATAGAGGATTAATATCTAATATATATAAAGAATTTAAAAAACTTAACATTAAAAAAAACTCAGTCTAAAAATGGGCAATTGAGCAGAATAGACACTTCTCAAAAGAAGAAATTAACTTTAATTTTCTAATGTGGTTATTGTCTGTGAAATTTTTGTTTGATTTACCAAAAGTCAATAATATATCAGAGTAAAATATGCTATAGCTTTTTGATCATTTAATAATCATAAAATACATCAACTGATATGCCGTATTCCCATGTAATATTTAGTTCAGCAGATCCCTAAAAACACCTAAATAATCTATGCAGACTAGTGTAAGTTTCAGAACTGATGTTCATATACAAGTCTTGTCTCAAAGTCAATGCTCTTGTTATACAAGCAATTAGTAAGTTCGTTTTTATTTTGTCTTAGTACTTATTATGCTTATACAGTTAAAAAAAACACAATTTCCTGAATCAAAATTTAACTATTTTATGAAAAAAATTGAAAAATCTCTTAGTTATTTTAATTTGTATAATGTATATGTTGATTCTGATGAGATTGCATAAAAGATAAGTCATAATATTCTAGAATCTTACACACAAACAGGGAAAACAATGCTATCTAACCCCAACCTAAGACTATCTATACTACCTCCCTCCAAATACCTCAGACTTGGCTATCTAAATTATGAGTATCCCCAGGGTTAGAAAGTTGTTTTATCCCTTTAGACCAATTGACATCCTAAAAGTTTTTGTTTCTAAAAACAAAGTTCTTGTTATTACACTGAAAAATTTCCCTCATCTCTGAATGCTTGCTTTACCTAGTAACAAACAATAAACCTGTACTTTGTTGCACAAGAAACCTTTAAATATTTGGAGAGCATTATTTCATAATTTTTATCTTTTCAGGAATTTCCTAATTCTTAATTTTTCATCTCATATTTATTCAATAGGTTCTCATTTGATATGAATTTGAGTTATTTCACATCTTCAGTAAATCTTCTCCATCTGTGTTTCTTTGTTACTGTGCCTGAACATGAATTTGGTTTTGTTCAACATAGAGCTTTTCTGCCATTTGTCTGTTCTTAAATGATTTCTTTGTAATGAAGTCTAAGAATGCCTTCTTGACCTTGTGACAATGATTATGTACTCATTTTATTAATCTTACAAACAACTATAAATCCTGCTTCTTTTTAATTTTTCTATTAAGTCAACCTATATTTCCTTATTTTACACCTGTCAGTTCATTTTCAGACCTAATTTCAGCACTTTGTGCTTATCCATATTAAGTGTCTTCTTATTTCTACTCTCTTGTTAAAGCTGGGTATGATCATTTTATTCCATCCAAACTTTTTTCAATTCTTTCTTAAACTAAATCTTCTAAATGATTTGTACTTTTGAACAATCACTTTTGAATATGCAAGCAGACACATTTTACTACTTACCGTAGATGCATTATTTAATAATGCTTTTAAAAATAATGCTTTTCCCTTGATATTGCATCAGTTAAAAAGCCCCTAATTTTATTTCAAATTGAAATTTCTTCATTATATCTACATATTTTGACAGACATTGATAAAATATTTATTTGACAGACATAGACATGGATAAAATTCTTGATGAAATCCAGTTATATTTGGAGAATACCAAACATGTGGGCTCAGTTAAAATTCATAAACTGTTTGTGTCAGGGTGGGCATGATAGCTCTGTGGAGAGTCCTAAGGAGTTCCCTGGCCTGAGAAGGGGGAGACTCACCTCAGGGCCCCCAGGGGTCCTTGGGTCTGTGAAGAAAAGAATTTCCACACACGCCAGTCAGGGAGATGCATGTTCAGGGAAACGTGGGCCACCTCTAGATGTGAGAGCAGCAGCCCGGAATTCTTACTTCTCTTTTATATAGGCACTGGAGATGGGGAGGGGGGTGGCTAGAAGTACTAGGAGGGAAAATGCCTCCTTTCTTTGAAGTTTTTCCACGGGCAAAAGATGTGGATTCCCTCCAGGAAAAGGAGACATAAACTGAGTGTAAGGCTTTTTAACAACAGGTGTGATCTTTTGGAGTTCTGGTGGAAGGCGAAGTTCTTTCTCTTCCAAAACTAATCACCTCAGGAATAATGGATGTGAAGCTGGCCCATTGTGTCCTTAAAGACATGGGTCTTGCCTCTTTGGGCATGTCCCAGGCAAGCCTGCAAGGCAAGTTTAGGACTTTGGATTAGATTTTTTTTAACTGTATTCTCCTTCCCTTCCCAACTTGTCTCCTTTCTACCTAAAATTTTATCTCTTCTATTCTACCTCATCATTTGGAACTTAAGGGTTAAAAAATGAAATTCAGAAAAGCTGGGTGTGGTGAGTGGCTCATGTTTGTAATCCCAGTACTTGGGAGGCTGAGACGGGAGGATTGTAAGTTTTAGGCCAACCTCAGCACCTTAGTGAGAACCTCTGCAACTTAGTGAGACCCTGTTTCAAAATAAAATAGGGCCAGGGGTGTAGCTCGGAGATAGAATGTACCTGGGTTCAATTCCCAGTACCAAAAAAGAAAAGAAAAATGAAATTTGGTGACTTTAGGAGAGGCATACACTTTCCACAGGTTTTTGTATTAATTGATTTAGAATTATTGTTTCATATACTTATGCTCCTAGTCTGGCCCCTAAAAGCATTTGAGCTTAAAATCATGATATCTGCTATCTTTATATCCATAGAAATCTTAGCAATTAATGAGTCCACACTTAGGGTTTACAAGTTATCTCTATTCTAATTGCACACACACTACTGTTAGAAAATTAATTTCTAATTTTTTTCCTTATTCAAAATTGAGCCCACTATTCTTGAAGCTAACTTTTCTACCTTTCTGAAAGGTGTGACTATACTTTTTCTTCTTTAGTCTTTACACTCTTCATGATTATGAAAATATTGGAGCCTCCCCTACAACTGTTTTCAATGCCTTACAATTTAATTGCTTTAAACAGGAAACCTTAAACTACCATTTAAAACAGTTAGGATATGACATAAAATCCTACACTTATTTTGGTATTAAACTCCTTCTGAATAATATTTCCTCATATTGAAAATGGTTGCATGTCATTATTCCTAAGAGATAAAAAGTAGAAAGTAGGAGTTGAAAATCAATGCTGTAGTTATCATTAGTTTCTGCAGTCAAGATGAACTTAACTTTTCCTTCAGCTTGACTACATTTTAGACAGAATTCTTCCTCTTTAGGCACTTTTTCAAATGCTTCTAACCTCCCTTTTCCTGGAGCATTTACTTTAGAAAACTTGCAATTGTAAATTCTTTATATCTTTTAGATATAAATCTTCTCCCAGCTTCTCGTTAGTTTTATTAGTCAGAAATGTCTTTCTCAAGGTCCTGGAGCCATTCTCTTTGAAGTCATCAAGAAAGAGAGGAGTTCTGCCTGTCTCTACAGAGGGAGGAGGTGCCTAACTCAATAAGTGTTCATTAGCAAACAGAGATGACCTAATCACCTTAATCAAGCTCCCTGCTGAAGTTTTCCTTGGTACCTTTTCACTTAAATGCTCCCTCGTTTTGTGCCAGGGGAGTTGAATGGAATCTCTCTACCTATTGCAATAATTTTGACTAAACTCTTTTCCTGTTTAGCTTGTATAAGTACCATTTTCCTTTGATATCACTAACTAGACTACAATTTCCTGTTTAAAAAAAAATTGTGCATCATTGTTTGCCAGGCTACACATTTATTCATTTCTCATGTAGTCTTCATAATAATGCTAAGGAAAAAGTTCTAGCATGGTTCTTGATTTTCAGATCAGCAAATAGACCATAAAATTTGCTAATTTGTTTAAGATGTTGTAGCAAGAGACAAAGCTAAGATGCTTAAGCAGAAAGCCAACTTCAGAATGTCTGCATTTTAATATTAGGCTAATCTACTTAGTTTTAATATTTTAGCAGGGTGCGGTGGCACATGCCTGTAATCCTAGTACTTTGGAGTCTGAGACAGGGTATTGCAGGTTCAAGGCCAGCCTCAGAAATTTAGCAAGACTCATAGCAACTTAGTGAGGTCCTGTTCCAAAATAAAAAGTAAAATAGGGCTGGGGGTGTAGTTCAGAGGAAGAATGCCACTGGGCTCAATCCCCAGTACCCCCTCCCCTCTGCACACACACAGAAATATTTTAATACTATAGATTATTCTTCAATTCAGCTTTCCTTTTTCTAAAATTAACATTTACCTTCTAGCTTATTTATTTGCCCTTATCATTTTAAAGATGCCTTAAAAATCTGAGCACAATGGAGCTCTCTCAGATCTTTACTTCAATTCCAATGGTTTGACATTTCTCTTGGAATCTTGGTGTCTTATCTTTATTCTCAACTTTGGTAGCCCATTTTTCTCAGGTTTGAGATACATTTATTACACGCCCAACATTTCTCCTTCTAGCTATCACAAATTCAAAAAAGACATAGTCTCTTTCTCCAAAGGTTAAACAGCATGTGTTCACTTTCCAAATAAAGTAATGAGGCATGAAAGGTAAATTGCTGTAGCAATGGCAGCAAGATCAGTTAGCTGATAGGGGAAGTTTTTAGTAGTGGTATTGATGGCACTGTCTGTCGAATTTATTCTTTGTCGCAAATGACTAAGGAGAACAGCCTCATAGCAATCCACTAGACCATCCCAAATATCCATAGTGTGTGAGCTGGTCCTCACAGCCCGAGGGCTTTACAGGAACATTACATTGTTTTTGGCCTTTTGTTACCTTGTTTAACTCTTTCACTTCTTTAGTAAGAGTGAGTCTTTCCCACTTGTTTCCTAATTTCAAATGATGCCACTTTGTAAATTTAATGTTTTGATTAGTTTTCCATTCATTTAAGAGGCCTTAAATTCTGTTGTTTTGTTTCATTTATTTTGTCAAGTAAAGCTTGACATTTTTCTTCATTTTTCAAAAAGGCCCATCAATTGGAATAAGGGTAATTTGTATTTATTTGGAGTTGTAACTTGCAGATAGATATTTTTATAATTTTAAGCATGCACCAGTCAGTTAAAAAAGACAAGCAGACAGACAGACATGCGTGCACACACACGCATGCATACTTACTGTATACAGTCAAAGGTCTACTTGATATCTCATCACTACCAGAGTATGAAGCTGACTGTAAATAAGTACTGTCCTATGTCCAACCTTCTGATGCCTTTCAGGAAATCTCAGTACAGGTATGAGTGAAGAATAATTGAGAAAATAGAAAGAAAAAATTAAATGAGGAGCCGGGTGTGGTGGCTCAGGCTTGTAATCCCAGTACAGGAGGATCACAGATTCCTGGCCAGCCTCAGCTACTTAGTGAGGCCCTCCGCAACTTAGTGAGACCTTGTTTCAAAATAAAGAATAAAAAATAGGGCTGGGGTGTAGCTCAGAGGTAGAATGCCCCAGGGTTCAATCCCCAGTACCACAAAAAAATTAAATGATATTTATTAGAAAAACCTTAACAAAACTATAAGTTTAAAAACTAATTTTGGAGGAAAGCAAGAATCTCATTTGAAGACAGGAAAGTAACTTTTTTGAAAATGCAAGGTGCGTTTTCTTCTGTGGAATTTAATAAGCTGATACGAATCAGTATCTTAGCATTCTACCTAGAAGTGGAAAGCAAAATTATCTTTCTGACCAAACTGGTGACACATAATTACTCATTCTCAAAAGAAATCATTAACACTACAGCATTTCCTAATGCACATTTGCCTAGACGTGCTATCTATCTTGAAGAGTATAATTTAATGAAGAATATGCTGTCATCCTCTGGAATTCAACTAAATGTGCAAGTAACCAAATGCCAAGCTCTGAGTGGAGGGTAAATGTACTTATTTTTTATAGCCCTACAAAAATATGAGATATAGAAGGTCACCAAATTAAAAGGTGTAATACTCCAACCCCAATACTCCTCCTTTTAAAAAATGATTTGAAATAACAATTGAATGTTTTTCACCTATCTATTTATTGACTTGGCTGATAATAAAGGCTTTGTTTTCTTAGAAAACAATGAAAAAACCTCATTGACCTAAATGGAAAATATTTGAAGAGGAAGATATATGGATATGAAAGCATCAAAGCCCACAGGGAGGATGTTTTGAGTTTTGTACTAACCATGGATATAATTAAGAGAGAAAATTCTTCATGGGTGACCTATAGTCACTCTTTACAACCTTGCCTGCACATTTTAGCCATCTCTGCATCATTCTCTACTGGAGACAAGATGTTTCAACAGGACACTTCAGACCATAGACTGTGAGATATTCTTACTTGAAATACCACCTTATTCTAAAAAATACTGCTATATTTTAATAACCACTAAACAGAAATGGATTACAATCATTCCCAATCTTGATTATTCAAGTTGCAGTGAACTCGCAATAATCTTTTATTATATTGTTATTTATTTTCTATGGACATGGGACACACATTTCTGTTTAACTCAGTTTTAAAACTTATCCCAAATCTATTTGTTTGTAACTGAACATGAGCAAGAAATCTATTTCTTTCATAAATGTAATAATCCTCATCAATGTGTAGGCGTATGAAGTCTGAATGGAGGTTTACAAAAAGTCTCTGGAAGACATGCACCATTAAAATAATCTTTTCTTTTCTTTTTTCTTTTTTTTTTTGGTGGTACTGTGGATTGAACTCAGGGGCATTCTACCTTTGAGTCACACCCCAGTTCTATATTTATTTATTTATTTATTTATTTGGTACTGGGGATGGAACCCAGGGGCATTCTACCTCTGAGCTACACCCCCAGCCCTATTTTATTCTTGTACTTTGAAACAGGGTTTCACTAAGTTGCTGAGGCTGGCTTTGAGCCTACAATCCTCCTTTCTCAGCCTCCCAAGTACTGGGATTATAGGCATGCGCCACCATGCCTGGCTTAAAATATTCTTGAATATGTTAAGTAACACGAAGTGAGTGAAATGAAGAAAATAAAGCCATGTAGTATATATGTGATCTGAGAAAGACAATATTTTTCTCCAAGTTTTTATGTCATATATTTGCCTATAATTAATATTCAGTGTTTAATTAATAGCCTTTCTTTCTTTTTTGCTTACCATTTGTTTTCTTATTAACTTCTATATTGTTGTTCATGTTGATAGTGATATCTGACCAATGACTCAAAGTCTGACATTCACAGGTTTTTAAAGGATGTAAGGGATCATCAGTGTACTTCACTGCAGAAATCCTGCAGACAGATGCTCACACTACATGATAGGATATCTTCGGGGAGTGGTGAGAAGGTGGAAATAAAGCGGCAGTGGGAAACTTGAAAAGCCTGGCTGTGGGGACATTTATACAACTTACTTTAGAGCAATGATTTCGAATCAGTCTGTTGAAACAGTATAACATTCATGGTTCAAGGATTATAAGAGGGTCTGTAGGGGAGACTTTTACCCTGACTTTATTGTTGAAAGCAGGTGAAAAATAAAATAATAGTATTTGCTGAGAAAATAATTTGGATGAAGTTCTCATATATACTTAAAATTAAAACATGTCCAAGGAGAGCTCATTTAGAACAATTTTTATCTTTTGTTTCATCATTATATAGGTTTTATTCATTCTTAACAACGTGCTGACACTGTACTAAGCATGCTAGAGGTATTTATTAATTTAATTTTTTAAAGCCTATGAAGTAGCCAGGCATGGTGGAATATGGCTGTTATCCCAGTACTTGGGAGGCTAAGACAAGAGGATTGTAGGTTCAAAGCCAGCTTGAGCAATTTAGCAAGACTGAGACCCTGTTTCAAAAGTGAAAAATAAAAAGGGCTGGGGGTATAGCTTGGAGGTAGAATGCCTCTAAGTTCAATCCCCAGTACAAAAGCAAGCAAACAAAAAACAAACAAAAACTCTAAAGTATAGATTAATATTAAACCTATTTCAAGTTGGACAACTGGAGCTTAAGTCTAGAAAAATTAAGCAGCTTGTCCAAGGAAAGGATGAAGCCAAGATTCAAACCAAATTAGATTCCAAACTGTACTCTTAAATGATTGCTGTATTATAGCTCAGACATTCAAGAACTTTGTTGAATTTCTACATTTATTTTATTTATTTATTTATTTATTTATTTATTTATTTATTTTTGTGGTAGTAGGGATTGAGCCCAGGGGCATTTTACCTCCAAGCTACACACCTCGTCCTATTATTATTATTATTATTGTTATTATTATTATTATTTTGAAACAGGGTCTTACTAGGTTGATGAGAGTCTCTAGGTTGATGAGAGTCCAACTACTTACTGAGGTTGTCCTCAGACCTGCAATCCTTCTGTCTCGGCCTCCCAAGTCCTGGGATTACAAATATGCACCACCACGCCTGGCAAATTCCTACATTTAAAGGAAATATTTTCTTCTCTCACAGAACTATAAACTTTTAAGAATATTAAACCATGTATAAAATAAGCATAATAAATTATGGTATATGTTATAAAATGACTTTTGCCTGAAGATACTCACATAGCATCAAGGAGAAAAAAGAAAGAGAGAGAGAGAGAGAGACTTTGAAAGGGGCTAGGGTTTTAATAGATAGAGATTGTCATTCTAATTGGGGTTAGGTGAAATCTCAGGGTAATTTTGATTTGCATTGCTCTGATTGCTAATGATGTTGAACATTTATTCATACATTTATTGGCCATTTATATTTCTTCTTTTGTGAAGTATCTATTTAGTTCACTTGCCCATCTTTTTATTGGGTTATTTGTGTTTTTTTTTTGGCCGTGAATTTCTTGCGTTCTCTATATATTCTAGATATTAGTCCTCTATCAGAGGAGTAGCTGGCAAAAATCTTCTCCCATTCTGTCAGTCTCTGTTGAGGTTCTTGATAGTTTCCTTTGCTGCACAGAAGCTCTTCAGTTTAATACAATACCATGTATTGATCCTTGTTTTAATTTCTTGTGCCTTTGGGGTCTTGTTGAGGAAGCTTTTACCTGTGCCTATGCTCAAAATATGTTTTTTACCTCAATGAGACACTTTTTGATCATTAATAATAATCTAATTCATAATTGATATCTAGATTTGGGAAAATTATTGAAAATATTCTAGAGTAAATACTACATTGTATTGCATACATTCTATATCTAAGAATAAATTTAAAATTCTTTTAAATACAGATTAGTGAAATATGTACAGATTTATAGCTTTCTTTAATTTTTGTTCTCAAAATAATTTATTTCTTAGGAGGCAGAGTCCTGTGGGTTTTACAATTTTCCCCAGTTGCATAAAATGTTAGGTAGTTGAGATAGTAACTTCAAATCCTCTGTATAAGAATATTGCCAAATTTCCAAGCAGTAGCCATAAAAGTTATTAAAACCATCAATACCTTCCAAATTTAAAGTCTACAAAAATTGGGCTTCCCAAATACACTCTCAGGGACCCTTTTAGAATGTAGAGTTGAACAAAGACTGTCTTGAAAAGATTTGTCTTGAGTTCCAGCATGCAAATTTGCATCAATGGATGGAGGTTTTTATGTTTATTATTCAATGTATCTAGGTTCGATGTTTCTCCTTTGCCCTCCCACCTGTTTTTTTGCTCCCCATTTTCACAGTGGAAACTGTCTACTTGTCTCTAAAGCTATTTAGAAACAGCTTCAGGGAGTTGATTTCAATTGTAATATTCCAGAGGCTAAATCTAGTACCTGGAACTCAATAAGAAGATGCTGAATGGATGAGTGAGACGATTGCCTGGTTGAGAAGCAAGCACAGATGAGACAAAGCACTGTGGATATAGCTAAAAGTAATGAATTTTTCAGCACATCTTGGTTTTACCAGGATTCACAGAAGAGCCAGCGACAACTTTATTAGTTAGTGAAGAATTTTATTGCTGAAACAATATTTCCTCCATCTTCTGCCCCTGCTTTATTGAATTTTTCTGCAATGTCTGTTTTGCAGCTGCGTTGCCTCTGGCTAGAACTGGGCAATGAGGAGAGGTCATAAATACTGCCATACTTGCCCTTTCAGTTGCTGCTGCAGCCCTCACTTGTAGCTGAGTAACCCTCCATTCTCCAGGACCTCCATGGACTCAAAAGCCTCCAGGTTAATCCTCCATCGCCACTTCAATTTCCCAAGGTTATAGTAGACTATAGGTATAAGACAGGGCTAGGGAGGGATATGGAGTCTGTTAACATGAGAGTGTATTTGTAGTTAAGTTTCTAGGAAAACTGATAGCACCTGCTCATGTGAAGTATGTGAGTAAAAGAAGATGTGGAATTGCACAAATCAGATTGCAAATGCCTGGGAATAAATGGGGTGAGATTAAAATGGTATTTGAATTTAGAGACACAGGGATGAAAAAAAGTCCTATCTATGACTTTCATCTGGCCCTACAGGTTCCCTCAAGCTAGGTGTAGAATATAATAAAGGTTTGGTCTCAAATCCTAGGAAAGAGCCCTAGTCAGTGAAGACTGACTAAGAGTGCCTTTTGTGTTTGTTAGAAGCAGGGAGACCAGCAAACCAGGGACTTTTCACTAAGGCCTGAAGGAAAGCTAGCCTTAGACCTCAGACATTACTAGGGTTATAACAAGAGATCTTGTACAAAATGAGAGAAAAAAATCACAGAGGAGAAAATGATGCCTGGATTTTTTTTTTTTCAGATTGCCTCTATCTTTTTGACCACATTAGCCACAAAGAAGATTTAAAAGGAGGACATGGTCCCAAGATTATTTGGAAAGGTAATGGCTACTTTTTGCTCCTAGCTGTAGAGTCAAATTGTGTAGCCTTAAAAGTATTTCATCTAGAACCTAAAGATAATATTACTTTAGCTATAAGACAACTATAACTTCCAAGTTAGGTTAAAAAAGAACTTAGTCTTTTTTTTTTCTTTCCTTTTCCTTTTTAATTGGGTACATTGTAATTTTACATCATATAGGGGTATAGAGTGTCAGATGCGTGTACATAGTCCTTAGTGCCTTCCCCAATGGGTCCTCCTCCTCCCTCCCTCCCATGCATGTCTTTGATATTGGAATTGGTAGTTTTGTATACATTCATAGCATTATTTCTACCATTAAACTCTTTATGACTTCGTCTCCCTTCCCTGATCCCCCTCAGTCACTCCCCTGAGTCTCTGCTCATCTATCGGATGTTGCCCTTATTTCCAAATATCTCTCTAGTTTCCACATGTAAGAGAAAATATACATCTACTCGTTTTTTGACACTGACTGTATTCACTTAGTATTATATTCTCCTGTTCCTTCCATTTTACTGCAAATAAGAACTTAGTCCTAAATGCAAATGATCTTTAGAGTCAGAAATTTGGAGAAACCTAAAAGCACATTATGGATCATCTGTGGAACAAGCCTGAAGGATACTTTCATTATGGCAAAAATGAAAGTATAATAATTATAGCATCCCTAAAGAAAAGAGAGATGGTAGAACATCATGTCCTCCAATACCCCTTTCTATTCCCCAAAACCTAGTCAAGTTAAGGAAACAATGAAAGCCAGCCTGGGCTGGAAAGTCCAGATACATATTATCTTGAAGGACAGTGGCTTTCTCTCATGCACACTGGGAACTAGGGCAAGTTGGTGTTATCTGTAGAAAGCTACTTTCTTGCAGGTACACCAGGACAGGTGCTCCTTGGGATGCTCGTCCTACAAGCAAACTAAGCAAGCTGACAATGTCATTATTTTTACAGTCTAACATGGAACTGAGGACACTGTGGAAAGGATACTTGTCACTCATTTATCCAGTCACCACTGGACAAAATACAATGAAGGAGAGGAGACACTGCTTTCAGAAGCACCTTGAGAGACTAACGGGCTATCTATTCAGCCTCTCACCACTGAACTCTTCTTGGGGCAGTCACTGATCTCTTATACGCTTTCCCCAATAAATCACATTTTGCATGCTGTCTCTGGGTGCTTTCTTTGGCCTTTCCACAATGTATCCCCACTGCCTGGAACAACTGGCCTCTAGATGTGACAATAATCAATGGAAAATAATAAGATTTAAGAATACTTATTTTTATGAGACACTGAAATGTGTGAGAAAATTTTTAGTTTGATAGTGCAAGAATTATAAAAATATATAATGTACTCCCTTTTTAAAAAGAAAAAATGAAGGCTAAATGAGATAATTAAATGATCTATATATAGTTGACATAACTATGAAATTTATAATTTTACATATTTTGTATCTGCAATATTATTATGAAAGTCTCCAGGGGAGAAATTGAGTCTTCATCCTTCATTTATTAACAGTGAATGACACATAGTTGGGGAACTGAATGATTAAGTAAATCATCATTTGTGAATAATAAGCATCTGCTACTTTTCATTGTACACAGTTGCTCCATGATACATTTTAGAAGAAAAGTAGAGAGAACAACTCTTTCATTCCTAACATATCCTATCAAAGCTCAAATATCTTCAATCCAGTGCCATTAGTTTCCCTCCTCCTCCTCCTCTTCCTCCTCCTCTACTTCCTCTACCTCTTCCTTCTTATTATTTTTCTTTTTGCTTTAAACAACAGAAATTTATTCTCTTAAGTTCTGGAAGCTGGAAGTCTAAAATCAAGTTGGTAGCAGGGTCATGCTTCCAGGGAGGGTTCTGGGTTTTGCCTCTTGCAGGTTCTGGTGGCCCCAGGCATTCTCTTGGTTTATGGATGCATCTTTCCAATCTCTGCTTGCATCTTCACTTGGCTGTCTCCTCTACATATCTGTGTCTTCTCTTTCATAAGGACACTTGTCATTGGATTTAAGCCCACCTGGGTAATTGAGGATGATCTCATCTTGCAATCCTTAACTTGCCATTAGTTCCTTTACCCTAGTGGTAATGGCTATTAAGCAATAGTTGTTGAGTATATGGTACCAAGTCTCATTCTATGTGCAAAGCCCATTAACTCATTTAATCCTCATAGGAACTCTATCTTTCCACTCACTTCTGAGGTAGGGAGTATTGAGGGAGATTTTAGGGTTATTAAACTATTGTAATTATTTTATCGCTTCTGCATTTTGTCTTATCTAAGAAATCTTTGCCTAAATAAAGGTCCCAGTCATTTTCTTCTTTCTCTTCTAGAAATTTTATTATCTTTGCTTGTATGTTCCAAGTTGATTTTTGTATGTGACATTATATATATATATATATATATATATATATATATTTCTATATAGATTCTAAGTATTTTTACATCCCTATTTATTGAAAACAACTATCCTTTTACCACTGAAATACTCTGCCAATTTTATTGAAATCCAACTGACTATATATGTCTGAAGCTATTTATAGATTATCAATTTAGTTCTCTTTATTCTATTTAAGACAAAATAGTTTATTTTGTTTTATATGTCCATACTTATACCAATAGCATACCATCTTGATTACTATAATTTTATAGTAACCCTGGAATGTAGTACTTTGAGTTTGTATGGAGCACATATTTTTTTTTAAAAAAGCGTTCCATTAAAGCCAAAGTGGGACTTAACGCCCAAACCACACCTGGTTTTGGCTCACACATGATGTGTAATGTGTAAGCATAACTCTCACAGCACACACAATGCAGGCACTAAGCAGGAGGTGCAAAGCCTGGGCCTGATACACAACTTGAAGGTGCAAGGTTACCACCCAACTGTAATGCCTTGACAAACAACTGGAGTCCCTGGCAACCTGAGGACTATAATTGTCAGCTCCTGAGAGTGAAAACTCACAGCTCCTTCTGCTAAGGAGCCTTACCACCTTCCCACATTCACCACCGATAATGAGACTGAACACTGGCCCAGCCGGATATGCTGGTAGCCATCAGGCAAGTCCTCACCTTCGGTTCTGCTCGAGCACTGGTTAAGGTCAGGCCTGAAGACCTGGACCGGACTCACTACTGACCCGAACCTGAGACCCCAACACAGTCAGCTGACCTCCATGGTAAATGGACTGCCCAACCTGTTTTCCAGTTTATACTAACCTCTCTCTCTCTCTGCCCTAAAATAGCATAAGTTGTATAAAGTTTGTGTGGAATATTAAGGAATAAAGAACCTGTCTTGTTTCATGATTGCAATCACCATTCTTGAAATGACTGAGACCACGTTTTGGTTGTTTTCTATTATCCAAGTCTGCTCAGAACAGAGTTCATGATTTTTTTTTCTCCTTTTTTAAAATTGTTTCTGGAATCTTAGGAAAATATTTATAAAACAAATATTTGTTAAGGGACTTGTATCCAGAATATATAAATAATCTGTACAATACAGCACTAAAGAAAAGCTAATAGTGAACAAAAGGCTTGAACAAACTTTTTAGGAAAAAATATTGAATTGTCAATAAATAGCATAAATATGCGCAACATTATTTTTATGGAACTGCAAATTCAAACATAGTGAGTTAACCCTCAAAGCTCATAAACATGACAGAAAAGCAAACAATCAAACACTTAATAATACCAAGTACTAGGGTAGATGTGGAAGAACTAATACCCTCAAACTTGCTATTGGAAATGAAAAATGGTAACACTGTTTTGGAAAAGAGTTTGACAGTTTCTTATAGTTAACATCTACTTTTTTTTATTGGTGCATTGTAATTATACATTTGATAGGTGTCAGGTTAGAAGAGTCATACATGCACACATTGCCCATTTAGCCCTCCCTCAAATCCCGCCCCATTCCCTCCCCGTTCCCTCCCTTTAGTGCTTTGCACAGTGATTTGAGTTTTATAAGTTTGGATGTATACCTCATGCGCTTTAGTGTGTTTCCCTCCACCCCCCTCCCAACTCCCTCAGTTAGGTCATCTTCTTTGTTTATCTAAAGCTTTCACCTTCTTTGTCTGGAGTCCCTTCTAAATCTCCTCCTCTCTAGCTTCCACATATTAAGGCGGACATCCGACTTTTCACTCTTTGTGCCTGACTAATCTCACTTAGCATAATGTTCTCTAATTCTTTCCATTTCCCTACAAATGATGTAATTTTGTTCTTCTTTATGGCTGCATAAAATTCCATTGTGTGCATATCCCATAGTCTTGTAATTCATTCATTTGTTGATGGACACCTTGACTGGTTCCAAAGTTTGGCGATTGTGAATTGTGCAGCTATAAACATAGACACACATGCATTAGTCTGGTAGTTTGGTTTCTGATCTTTTGGGTAGATGCCTAGAAGTGGTATTGCTGGGTCATATGGTAGGTTCATTCCCATTCTTCTGAGGATCCTCCACACTGTTTTCCAAAGTGGTTGCACTAATTTGCACTCCCACCAGCAGTGTATTAGAGTTCCTGCTTCTCCACATCCTCGCCAGCATTTGTTGTTGTTTGTGTTTTTAATGTTTGCCATTCTTTTTGGGGTTAGGTGATATCTCAGGGTAGTTTTGATTTGCATCTCCCTGACTGCTAATGATGTTGAACATTTTTTCATACATTTATGGGCCATTTGTATTTCTTCTTCTGTGAAGTGTCTACTGAAGAACTGGGAACTCTACTTCTAGGTATGTATGGACCTAAGAAAAATGAAAACAAATGTTCCACATAAAGACCTGTCCTCGGTGGTTCATAGCAGTTTTATTCATCGCAACCCCAATTGGGAGCTACTCAAATGCCCATCAACAAAACACACACAGACAAACACATTATGGAGTATTAAACAGTAGAATAATACTCAGCAATAAAAGGAATGGGTTGCTAATACATGTTACAAGACAATGCCTCTCAGAGGCATTATGTTAATAGTAACAGAAATCAAAAAGGACTACAAACTCTGTGGTTTCTTTTATATGGCATTTTAAGACTGCAAATGAATAAATTTAGAAAGTGAACAATTTTCCAGGGTCTGGATATGGGGAGACGAGGATTTTGAGCGAACTTTTGTGGGCAATAGAAGTAAAAATCTATATCTTGACTGTATTGGTACTTACATTGCTACATTTGTCAAAAGTAATTAAACTTTGCCCTTAAAAAGAATGACTATTTTGTATTTAAATTTTATCTCCAATGAGTATGATACTTTAAAATATTTAAATTAGCTACTCTTAGAAAATATTTTTTATAATATTCCTCCCCCAGTAAATTCCTGCAAGTGTACACACAAAACACATTTTTCCTTCCAGTTTTCTTTCCTTCCCATCTATTATATGTACCTCCACACGACACCCAACAAAAATAAGTGAACTAGGAATGTGGCATCTACTTCTGCTGAAGCTGAATCTTTTAAAAGCAAGTCACAGTTAATTCCCATTGAAGTGGGGGGAGATCATTTCCCATGTTCAGATATCACCAGGTATCAAGAAATGTAGCTTAAATTCTTGGCCTACCTAATCTAGAGTTTCTAGATTAATCTGTTGATTCGCCTAAGAAAAAATATCTTGTAGTCACTAACAATCTTCTCAAGTTAAAATGCTTATGGAAAGAGAGAAGAGGGTGAAAGGGTGAGGAAGTAATTTTTTTTAAAGCAGGTAGCTGGACTTGGTGATACTCACCTATAATACTAGTATTTGGGAGTCTGAGACAGGAGACTCTCAGATTTGAGGCCAGTCTCAGCAACATAGGGAGGATCTAAGTAACTTAGTGGACCCTGTTTCAAAATAAAAAGGGTAGGAGGTGTAGCTCAGAGGTAGAACACTCCTGATTTTAATCTCCAGTACTTCCCAATACACACACAGCAGGTAATTTTAACTGATTTTACAAATTTAAGATCTTCCCACAATAAACCCTCTCATAGGAAAAATGTACATATGCACTTCTTTTTACATACACACTTATAAGATTTGAGAACAATGTTAAGACTTCAGAAAATGGGAAAGAATCCATTGTCTATGGGAGCAGCAAAGACAAGCATGTCCTTGAAAATACCTTTCTTTAGTGCCTGGCTCATCATAGAATCAAACACATTGATAAATAGCAGTGCTTATGATAAGGATAAGGACAATTTCTTTTATCAGTCAAGGTAACATTTCAAAATAAAGTTTAATTTTTAGTTTCTATTTCCCAAATAGCAACATGAACAGAGTAGGACTGAGAACATAAAGCAATTTGAGAAACATGACATTGTGAAATGGATGAAAACTCATGGTGCTTTCAAAAGTTGTTGTCTTGGATTATTTGATTTTTTACAGATGTCATCTGTTCCCAGCAAAATATATTGCCACCCTGAAAATAATCAATGTGACACTGTGTACATTTGCAACACCAGAGACTTTTTTTTCCTGAGTCTTCACTGATTTTGTAAAGCAACAAAATGGTATATCTAAAGGCCTACATCTTTTCAGTAACTGCCATTCTATTTGTCACAGAATTTTTTAAAATAAATGTTACAATGAAAAATAATTAGAAGGAAGAAATACTGTTGATCTTTGAAATACTGCTATTTGAGGTTTATTTTTCATTGCTACATTTTATTCCATAATATTAATATGGCTTGCTCTGTGTATTCATTCTTCTATTGGTATTTGTTTTATTTTTCTAATTTGGGACTCCTGATTAAGGCTAATATGAACATTTTTATATACAGGTGTGCATGCCTGTTATCTTTGTATTGCTTTCTCCATAATGAGATGCAGTCATTATTACTATAAATAGACAAGGGGTGAATGGACTATCCATTTTTAAATAAGACTGCTTCATAATAAAAAATACTGCTATTTATACACTTGTGGAAAATATCCTCAACTTCCAATTATCTATAGCAAGGGTGAACAGATAATCAGAGATGGCATGAACCTTAATATCAACAAATTATAAATGGCTTTCTATATAAATAGACCAATTTCTTGGCCCATCAAATTTTTTATTACCACTGCTAAAGCTAATAATCAATTGGAACAACTAGTTAAGAAAAGCAAATAATTGCTAGATACAGTGTTACCTTCTGACTCAATTTCCTGTGGAGTTGATCATTACCTAAGATGTGATTAAAAATAAGAACCATGAGCAGGGCGTGGTGGTGCATGCCTGTAATCCCAGGCTTGGGAGGCTGAGACAGGAGAATTGCAGATTCCAGGATTGCCTCAGCAACACAGCAAGATTCTCAGCAACCTGGTGAGATCCTGTTTCAAGCCAAAAGATAAAAAGGTCCAAGGTATAGCTCAGAGGTAGAATGCCCCTGGGTTCAATCCCCAGTACCACCAAAAAACAAATAAAAAAGACATATTGACGGATAAAAAGTATAGCTAGATAAGAAGAATGAATTCTGGTGGTGTTTAGCATAGTAGAATGACTGACTGCAAGGCTTAGATGCTCCGGAGTTCCCATATCTCCAGTAGAGAAACTCTATGGAGGACTGATCAGCTCTTTCATTTCTACTTTTTTTTATTTATTTATTTATTTTTTTTTTTTTTGCGGTACCGGGGATTGAACCCAGGGGCGTTCTATCTCCGTGCTATATCCCCGGCCCTATTTTTTATACTTTATTTTGAAACCGGGTCTCACGAAGTCGCGGAGGGCCTCACTAGGTAGAGAGAAAGAGAGAGAGAGAGAGAGCTGAGGCTGGCCGCGAACCGGGATCCTCCGGTCTCCGCCTCCCAAAGTACTGGGATTACAAGTGTGCGCCACCACGCCCGTCTTGCTCTTTCATTTCTAAAACTGTGGCCTATTTTCCAGGGATCGATTTAGTATAGGGATGTCCCCATAAATATCTATCACAAAAGTAGGAATGTCTGGGCACTGTTCAGAGGGACTTGTGCAGAGATGTGATATTGGAGGATATAAAAGTTGTACTCTCAGCGTAGCATGGTGGTGCACATCTGTAGTCCCAGTACTTGGGAGGTTGAGACAGGAGGATCGCATGTTCGAGGACAGCCTCAGCTATTTAGCGAGACCCTGTTTCAAAGTAAAAAATAAAATAGGGCAGGGGGTGTAGCTCAGAGGTAGAATGCCCCTAGGTTCAATCCCCAGAACCAAACACACACAAAAAAAAATGTTGTATTCTCTGGGACTTTGAATTCCCAATAAATGGAATAAGGGAATGCAATCTCGATTTTCCCACTGAATAAGATTAAAATCCTGGTCGACATTCATAAGGCAGTGATGCAAGGCCTATGCCAAGTAAATGTTATCAGATGGACTGGGGAGCTCAAGGTAACAGTGTGCTGATGGCGAGCTTCCTACTTCTATCTTCTTGTCTTTTATTCTGTTATCTCTCAGCCTGGAATCAAAGACAGCCTGAAACCTGAACCTGCACACTAATTGCAGACAAAAATGGTTTCTAGAGAAGCCTGCACTTTCTAATCAAAGGAGCAGGAGATGGAGGCCCTATGAAACAGAGTGCAAGGATTTCCTGTGCTTATTGTGCTTTCTGTTCTTTTCTGCATTCGCTTCCAGGCAATTGCTTCTGTGCCTACATCTTTCCACCTCTAATAGTTTATGAGTTCCACGAGGGCAGGAGTTCTCTTGCTTCTGCTATGTGTCCATGATCTATAACAATGTTTGGACATACAATCTATTCAATAGATCTTTATTCCAAGTAGATAAGATGTAATATGGGGCCAAAAGAAGAGGCCTCATCCATAGGAAATGGAGTACTCAGGGAGACAAAGACTTTCCATATATATATATTTTTTTTTAATTGTGGGGAAAATTATGAGGAAATGACAAATAGGGTCAATAGAGGAAGTCATTTAAAGTCATACATTTGACAGATGAAGTAGAAAACTCACAAAAAAAGATTACACATTAGTTAGAAAGGAGAAAGTTTCAATGATAAATTTTTTTCTCTTTATTTTGATGTGTATGTGAATAATATTGCTTTACAGAAACTTTGATGATTTGTGATGTTTAAACAACCTTCATTTTCTATATTATGTAAAAGGATCCCATAAGGAAGCAAACACTTCAAGTCCCATTTATATATTTATTTGTTTTTGGTGCTGGAGATTAACCCAGGGGCATTATACCACCAAGTTACAATCCCAGCTCTTTTTATTTCTATTTTGAAATTGGGTCTCACCAAGTTTTTGAAGGCCTTGCTAAGTTGCTGAGGCTGGCCTGGAACCTGCGATCCTCCTGTCCCAGCTTCCCAGGTGCTGAGATTACAGGTGTGCACCACTGCGCCTGGACTCACTTTTATTTATTTATTTATTTTTGCGGTACTGGGGATTGAATCCAGGGGCATTTTACCTCTGAGCTACACCCCCAGCCCTATTTTTTATTCTTTTATTTTGAAACCGGGTCTTGCTAAGTTGCGGAGGGCCTCACTGGGTAGTTGAGGCTGGCCGCGAACCCAGATCCTCCAGTCTCAGCCTCCCAAGTACTGGGATTACAAGCGTGCACCACCATGCCTGGCTCTCACTTTTATTTATTAAACATCGATCTAGCTACTCTTTTTCAGTGAATTAAATTTAATTTTCTAAGTTGAGGAAGTATTTTTTCTAATATTTAGCTTTGGTCAACATTTTCAATATTCACTGTGCACTAAGCACCGTATGACACAGGGATACTCATTGAACAAAAGTTGCACCTGTCTTGTGGGCCGTCTTTTCCTTTATGATTTGCTCTCAGTGGTTTTCTTTATATGTTTCTACATCATCTCTCCAACATCTGTGGTTTCAGGGCTTATGTAATGTAATCAATTATTTCATCTACTGTCTCCTGGACATCTTGAAAGCAAAATGTCCTCATTTCACTATTTTGTACAATCTATGTAGCATCCTGTGATTTTATTGGATACATCAGTGGTGCTGAGCATTTCATTGTATATGGGCAAACATGACCATACAATTTCTCTAGTTTATCTTCTGTGTAATGTGTCCTTTAAAGCAATCACATAAATAAACCCAGCCATTTCCCCAGCTTGTCCTCCCTTTACAGACGCATGCTGGGAGCTAAATGTGCAAAGTTCTTTTTTTCTCACAAGATTACCCCACCCTGGGGACTAAATGGACAATTACTTCCCCCTTTGAATTCGCTTTTGTGCTGTGCATTCTGTGCTGGTTAATATTTATGAACTCTCTTCATTACCTAGTCTTTAAGTCCTGGAGTTAAATCCAAGATCCCAAGGAAGTGACACCAGCCCGGACTGCCCGGCCTTCCCTTGAATCTCTGGGGCTCTGTTTTCATGAGTCCTTATATGGCACTTATATTCATTGCAAACAATCTCGGCTACTTGCTACATAGAGGGAACATATCATTCTGATTAACTCAGTTTTCTGAAAAGCTGAAGATACATATCCTAATTTCTAATGGACACCATTTAAAATTTATTATGCTTTTCTTACTCCTAATTAGAAGATACTAATATTAGAGGTGCACTGGAACATAAGAACATCTTTACTAACACCATTAACAGAAAGGCGCCAACACGGTTTACTTTTCAAAATCAACAAATCTGGGCAAAGTCACTGTGAGAATTACTAAAATTAAGACTCTTGGACTTTATTATTGACCTATTTAATTGGACTTAAAAAAATCAGTTGATCATGTGTGCATGGTGTGTGTGCATGGTGGGGGTGGGGTGAGAAGTAGGACACAATGCCCCAGTACAGATGGTGGCTATCAATCTGATTGTACAGCTTTTAAAGCTGCTTTGTACGTGACTTTTGTTTTCTCTCTTGCTTTGAGGCTAGCAGCTGCCATTACTCACTGTTGCCAGCGTACAGCTAGGAGCAGCCATTTCCCTGCTGTCTAACGTAGTCATTTCCAAAAAAAAAAAATAATAATAATAATAAATATTACCAAAAAATGGTCAAATTCTTTACAAAATTAGAGCAAATACTCTGCAATTGTAGGCCCGTGGGTCTCTCTTATACATATGTAACCAGTTTATTATGTAAAGGGCCTGACTATAGAAACAGTCTTATTTCCCCATTGCCTTCACCACAGTCTCCTGAAGTCCCTTTTCTGCCATTTCAGTAATATACTATAATTTGGAGGTCACTTTCAGATATGAAAATGCCCAGTCCAATCTAAATCAAATCTTTAATCTTGCATTCACTTTGAAGCTTTTCAGGCCTAACCATATGCTAGATGCCCAGCAAAGAGGAAGGAGTGGGATAGGATACGGAATCTAGTCTATTACTTCACTCTTCCAAATGCCCTTCTTCCATCTTCACCCTTCAAATTCCCTATGTATGCTTCTCAGTTAGTTTTGGCTGATATCCATATTTGATCTGTTTCCTGGAACACCCGGCAGTGGTTTCTTTGGAGATCATCAACACAACACCATCTCTGTGGAGAGTGATTTTATTTGTTTTCTAGGAATCTGTTCACCGCACTCTCATGAGCTGCTACCCTGGCTTTGCATCCAAGGATTCCCTGACCCTGGGAAGCAGACCTCTTGGGCATCTTCCAGGGTTTCTTTTGGGGCCACTGAAAAACTTATAAATCTTTGCCCCACAAAAGAGAAGTGTAGGTTTGCTCCCACTCCTGGCCTTCTACCCTCTCTCCTCACCTTTTGTTTCAACTTTATTTAGCCAGCTTTTGACATGGGGATTTTTTCCAGAGAAGTTCAGGTACCTGTTCTTTCTTTGCTTCTATCTCCTAGGAACACATGACTAGTGTTTTCCCAAGAACTGTTTCATTCTTTCCTTGCAAGCTTCTACAGGTCAGCTGTGTCTCCCATACTGCAGACATCTCTGAGCTTTATGAGTAGAACTCTTGAGGGCCCCTTACTTTTTGGAGGTACAGATAAAGAAACTTCTTTTCTGCTTCTGTGGGAGTGGGAGGAGGGGACATGCCCTATCTCTAACAAGTCACTACCATCTGACGATGGAGGACAGACAATGCTAGTGACCAACTCGTCCACCTCTCAGTAAGCACTCTGGTATGTGTAAGTATCTTTCTTTAGAAATCAGATTTGTACTTTTCGCCCTTTGTTCTGAGCTTAGGGGCATCAATCAATCCTTCTCAACCTGGACAACAGGAATAGTCTCCTTCACAAGCGTGCTGTGTGAACTGAGGAATGATGATTTGTAATGTCTGTTTTACCTGTCCAGGAGCTTTTTTCATTATGTTTATTTCATATCCTGGAATAGTTTAGATTTCCAACCTGCGGTAGTGATACATTCCTAGTTTTTGATAAGTATAATGGTGTAGACTGTAGGCTGTTCTGTGTCTTTTTTTAATGTTTTAGATTTATATGTCACGTCTCCTTATGTTAATTCCAAGCAACTCACCAAACTCTTAAAATTTATTATATTTTAATCAAATAAACAGTCTCCAGTATTATTTAAGAAAAACACTCAATAGGCATTTATTTACATATTAACCATATGTATTTTTTCTACGTAAAATCTTTACCACCCAAAATAAGCTTTTGAAGAACAATGCTTTGGTGTTCTGTATGTTATAGAGAAAGGTTAAAAATTGGGTGCCAAATTTAAATGCTGCTGATTGTTCAACAGGTATGATATTTTGGTGAAAGTTTCTTATTTCACCTTGTTTTCACTTTTAAAGAACAGTATGTATTTTGCATGTTTGTGAGAATTAAATGATGCAACACAAATAAATCTTCTGAAACATGGTAGAAGATTCACACGTTCTTTATTTACCCTTCAATCATTCTTCCCTCATTTAAGAAATTCCACTGAGTATTTTTCTTTCAACAGTGATTTCTTTTATTCTTAGAATAATTAATCTTTCAGAATCTGTATTTCAAAACCTTCAAATCAATTGCAGTAGCCACTCTTCCCTCATTTGTATTATATCATACTGAGAGTCCTTAGAGATTATTTAAAAAAATATGCATTTGCCAGGGGCAGTATCGTTGCTTTTTCTAATTCCTTCTGAATTCTATGATGTAATTAATCTGAGCCTGGTGCTCTGTCAACTTCAATAATCCTGACGACCTTATTACACTCTCCAGCGGAGAGATAAGTATTAAGTGAGTACCTGAGGGAATTAGATTCTACTGTCATCATTACCAGCCAATGTTTTTCGAAACTATTTCACCCCTTTGTGTATATGAGGAATTGTATATTAAACTGAGAATGAATAGAACTATTCTGTTTGCCAACTCATTTTTATAACTGGAGGCAGGGTAGAGGAGGAGAGCGAGTGAGGATTCTAATAAGGAAGAAGAAAATTAAACTGCATCTGTGTAGGTAAAACTGAGAGTCTATTTTCATTATTAAAGCTGTTTGTCATTGCAACTATCCCAAGTTGTTGTCTTAGGGAAGTATTGTACGTGCCTGCAGTTTTGGAAAACAACATCTTTTCAATTTTGCTTTGCTGCTTTTGACTTGATTGCTAGTATGGTAATGTGATTGGGTACCTGAATAATAATAAATTTTGGCATGCAGATTTGAACAGTGAAGGAAAAGATGAGGAAAATAATAGTGGTGACTTAAGCCCATGCTAAATTTATGCAAAAATGTGGTTAGCCAAATGATGAACAGATGCAGCTGAGTATTTTCATCATTTTTGTTAAATATCCTGCAAATGATTCTGGCTGGTTATACAGGGAAATTGCATCAAAATGAAATGTGTACATGAGTAAAATATTAATGACTGAGCACCATTCAATGGGCTTGAGATAATGCAGCTGTTTTTAGACTCCAGCTGTGGAAACATAACTTAGTTTTTCTGGGGGAAAAATCAGCCTTCCCGTTTTGTTGTATTTCAGTATGATTTTCTATTTGTTCATTTTTACTTCCTTAGTTTTCTGACATTTCTTCCCTTAAAGAGTATCTCCAACATATTTATAGCCTTCCTTTAGTGATAGGAGTCAAAGTATCAGTGTTTTGTTTTATTTACTTATTTATTTATTTATTTGCGGTACCGGGGATTGAACCCAGGGGCGTTCTACCTCCAAGCTACACCCTCGGCCCTATTTTTTTATACTTTATTTTGAAACCGGGTCTCATGAAGTTGCGGAGGGCCTCACTAAGTAGCTGAGGCTGGCCGCGAACCCGGATCCTCCGGTCTCCACCTCCCAAGTACTGGGATTACAAGCATGTGCCACCACGCCCAGCAAAGTATCAGTGTTTTAACCTTTTTTATGATAACATGTGCCACGCATGAGTGGTGGACATCTTGAGGAGGACCCAACTGGGTCTCAGTGCCTAAAGTATTCTTTACGATGAGAGACCATGTGTGTTTGCCTCTGTAGTCACAACAGGCCAGGAATAAATTGGAGAAACAAGAACCAGTTCCATTTTCAATAAAATCTTGGCCAAGCATGGAAGATAATGACTAAAACTAAATGCTTTATTTTAGAGGGATGAATAAAGGCATACAGATAGTGGGGCAGGATGGGGGTAGACAGAAGGCTAAAACTATACGAAGAAAGCATTAAGTGAGATCCATGAAGCATAAGTGGCTACAAATAAACAGAAAACACAAGTGGAGTAAAAAGAAAAGTGAACTTCTAATTATCCTAATAGCATCGATACTACACAAAGATGATTTCATAACCATTGAATTCAATTATCACAACAATCCTACAAACATTATAGGATCCTTTGAAATACTACAGATTGGAAAACTGAAGTGTAGGAAGATTAAGAAACTTGTCTATGATCATACAACTGGTTGAACCTGGCCAGCTGTTTGTCTCCGGAGTTCATACTCTTAAGCACTGTGTTACAGTACTGCCTTCCGTTAATACCTGCAGTAGTGGAGGGAGAATTGAAAAGAAATTCAATTTTAATGATGGTAAAATGGAGAATAAGGAGTAGCTAGTTCACCTAAAATCGATTCTGTTTTGTAAAGTTATTTAAACTCTCAGACTTTAAGGTTTCAGGTTATGAAACTCATTCTTTCCTCCTGTGAAATCTTCCATATGGACCTGAGGCCTTTAGTATCCTTAGGATCAAAAGCAACATGGGGAGAAACTTGTAAAACAAAAATGAGAAGTGAAGATGTGAGTACAGAGAGATGTAGGTAGAGATGTCAATGTGTGAGAATGCCTCAGAGTAGGAATGAAGCTGGCATGTTCTAGTCTTAGTGAGAAGGCCAGTTTAGCTCTATTCCAAGAGATTCTTTCTGTGCCATTTCAAATCCCCTAACAGGTAGAAGCCTGAGAGTCAATGGTCCTTAGGAAGGGCACAGTAATCACTTGTCAAATAAATAAACGGATGAAAAAAACATGTGGAAGAAAACTGAAAGCCATGTAGTTAAAGAGGGTGGCAATAGGATGAGAATAAATTTACCTTTTGCACTTCAAATGAGCAAACTTCCTCTAAGTCATGGATTACTTCTTGATTATCTCGACTTCCTTGTTTATATTTTGTTTTACCTAATAGCCTTATGATGTTTATTTGGCCTCAGAAATGTAGTGCTTTTCCAAACATACTGTTCATTAAAAAAGCCATTTCTATTCTTTCATGAAGGAGGAATAATGCCACTATTTGACAACTTTGTTTCATGAGGCTGTTCATCCATGTAGTTATTAGGATCATTTATTTCTAAATATATGCTGGAGCAATAATTAAGTGAAAGTCAAATCATTGCCAAACTGGCTGTAGAAACATTTTAATAATGTTCTTGCTGTTCGTGACTAACTGTACAGACATAATCTTTTGCCAACTCAAGTCTTAATAAATTACATAAAATCCACCTTCAATATAAGCTGTAGTTGTGTGTAATTGTGCTCTTTAGGGTATTAGAACTATCAGACACATTGAAAATTTATAAATAAAATACTTGATATTCACTTCATATCCTCTCTTGTTGCTTCTCAATCAATATGTTACTTGTGTGGGTGTATTTCTCCATCCTATGTCAGCATCATCCTATATACTGGTATCCCGAGTTCTGCTTCTGGGTCTCTTGTTGGTATTAAAGCTGCTGGTTATTTTCACAACATTTTGCTATTTTTTCAGTTTTTATTCACTTTTATTTTTCAGGTACTAATGAACATTGGCCATAATTCTCTGAGAACTTGTCAGTATGTATCTGATTCACAGGTGCCAGGTGGTATGGAGAATATTCCCTCCCTTTAGATTTTGAGTTATCAACCTTGAACCAAATCTCTTTGTTTTAATATGTAGTTGTATTCGTTTGATAGGACCACCAAAACAAAATAATGGGCTAGGTGACTTGAGAAACATAAGTTTATTTTCTCATGTTTCTGAAGACTAGAAGTCCAAGGTCAAGGTGTCAGCAGGTTTGATTTTTTTCTGAAGCATCTTTTCTCAGAAAGGCCTTGCAGATAGCTGTCTTCTTTCTGTGTTTGTCTTATCTGTATTGTAATCTCCTCTTTCTATAAGGATCAGTCAGATTGGATTAGAGCCCACTCATTTGAATTAATTTTACCTGGATTATTCATTCTCTCTCTCTCTCTCTCTTTCTCTCTCTCTCTCTCTTGCACTGGGGATTGAACCCAGGCACATTGAACCACTGAGCTACACTCCCAGCCCTATTTTACTTTTTATTTTGAAACAGGGCCCCACTCAGTTACTGAGGACTGAATTATCTCTTGAAAGTTCCTGTATCTGAATACAGTCATATTCTGAGGTACTGGAAAGTAGGACTTCAATGTATGAATTTGGAGGGGCACAATAGTATTTCCTCATAATATATTCCCTAGAAGAATTTTGGTCTTGCTACGTTAGCAGCATCCAGACATAACCAGTATACCTCCAACTCAAAATAGGGCCCCCTGCTATGAGCAGATGATTCTGGCAGTTTACAGGGCAGATGAAATGAAGATAAAATGAGGTATCTACTGTAAGTACATAGTTTTTCTGCTCCAGAGGACAAAGATGTTTTAATAAAACAATTATATACTGTATATTTGTGTATATATGTGATTTAATATTCAAAAACATAAAAAGTTGCATTTAAAATTCCATTGCACACACCAAAAAACCAAGATTCAGAAAAGTTATTTAATATGTGTGAAATGGCAAGATTATAGGTGGTACATCTGGGATCTCTATCACTTTATGCCCATACACTGTTAACCACTGTATCCTCTTAAGGTTGGATTGGGTTTTGAACATGCTCATAAGAAAATTTTTAAGTGAGACACACTGAAATCTTGTTTTACTCTTTTATATTTGTTGACAATAACTCAGTGCTATTTTTAAACTTATGGAGGTGATTCATATGGAGAAACACAGTTTAAGTAGACTGAGAGTCAAAAGTAATTATGAATTCTCAAATCCCACCAAAACAACTTAATCTGTGCTTACTATAGCTTGTAAAATCAGGGTATACATACTTTTTAAAGCTGTATTAATTTAGAATTTTGTGTGTGTGTGTGGGTGTGTGCTAGAGATTGAACTCAGGGCCTCCTGCATGCAAGGCAAACTTTCCACTACTGAATTACACCCCCAGCTCCACATTCAACTTAAGTATAATCCTGTATTGAAAATTAAATCCCATTCATCTATCTATATAAATCACAGTAGTAGAAAAGAGCCAGAGGGGTTTCTCCAAAATTGGAAAATATATTTGTAATGGTTTGGCATACAAAAATTCATATTGGGACCTATGGGAAAATCCCTTGAGAACTGTCTCAAGACACGAGACAGTTATCTATAGTATAATAGAACTATATACAGAATCTGTGAGACTGCCCTCATAAAGAGACCGCTGTGTGCGTGTATGCTTCCAGCACTCTGAACCTCATTATGATGTACAATCACAGTGCACCAATAAAAATATATTTAAAAAGAGACATGCAGTATTTATTAAGATAGCATAAATAAGCATTATTTTAGATAGAACCCCCAAGTCAGTAGTCATTGGGACATATATATTCTTAGTAATACTGATATAGCGATTCAAACTGAGAATTTAAAAAATGCTTCTTGTTTTGGCCAACATATTTACAGCAGCGAAGGTATATGTAACAATAGTTACTAATTTCAGTTTTGCTGGATAGACTAGAAGTTTCAAATAAAAGAATATGTTATGCAATTCTCGGTTTTATTATAACCAAATATCTTGCATCAACAGAAAAATATTCCTGATAAAGGTGGGCGTGGTGGCGCACACTTGTAATCCCAGTACTTTGGGAGGCGGAGACCGGAGGATCCAGGTTCGGGGCCAGCCTCAGCTCTCTCTCTCTCCCTGTCTCTCTCTTTCTCTCTCTCTACATAGTGAGGCCCTCCGCAACTTCGTGAGACCCGGTTTCAAAAATAAAGTATAAAAAATAGGGTCTGGGGTGTAGCGCGGAGGTAGAACGCCCCTGCGTTCAATCCCCGGTACCGCAAAAAAAAAAAAAATAATAATAATCCTGATAGAGTGAAACATGTACAGACACAAAGCAGAAAGGGTGACTTTTATCATTCAATACAAAGTGATAGAACAAGAGATTATTTTCGCCGGGCGTGGTGGTGCACGCTTGTAATCCCAGTACTTTGGGAGGCGGAGACCGGAGAATCCGGGTTCGCGGCCAGCCTCAGCTCTCTCGCTCTCTCTCTCCCTGTCTCTCTCTCTCTCTCCTTAGTGAGGCCCTCCGCAACTTCATGAGACCCGGTTTCAAAATA